>OX596218.1:12902749-12996667 GCA_951394215.1 Glyphodes perspectalis | reverse complement strand
TTTTGTTTTTTTTTAATTTTATTTTAATTCTTTCTTTTGTTTTTTTTTTATATCAGCTAATAAGTTATTCATAGAACTGTTTTTTTCATGTATGTGTGTGATGTAGTAAAATTAACGATTTATCTATCTATCTATCTAATTGATTAATGCCTGCCGATTCCTTAAATCTTTATAATTGTTTAATATATGTGTATGTTCGTGTGTGTAGCGCGCGCGCGTGATGACCCGCCCCGCCCGCTGATGCTCTGCGGCGCCGTGTGGAGCGCCGCGCCGGTGTCGCTGCGCTGGCTGGCGCCGCCGCTGCCCGCGCCCCCCGCGCCCCCCGCGCTCCTCGCCGCGCTCGTCATGCACGCTTTGCACGACCACCGCGTCGATGACGACTCCTCGTTCATAGGTGAGTCTTAGCCCAAGTTCATTAGCAGAACAGTCACTAGTACGGATCCAGCAGAGCTAAAATTGTGGTAGGCCTAGCCAGGCCACTAACCTATCTCCTAGACGTTAGAAGAAGGACAAAGGTGCTAGAGGAAGAGTAGTGGACATATGTCAGACAACATGTTGCGCTGAACAACCACTGCGTCGATGACGACTCCTCATTCATGGGTGAGTCTTAGTATAACATAGTCACTGACATATCACCCACACACATCGTTAGAAGGCAAGTAGTGGCGCATGACCACTACGACGAATCCTCCATCATAGGTTAACGTAAGTCCACTAGCACCAAAATCATCCACCCATCTTTTACACGCATCTTTAGAGGACGCGTTCACGGCTAACGCGTCGATAACAATTTTATCTTTATTGGTCTTAGAGTAGCACATGCATCGTTAGAGCACGAAAAGAGGAAGTCTGACTCCTCATTCATATGTAGGTTCTAGCCCCAGGTCCAAATCTATTTGGAAGACGATCGGATATGGCGTCAAGAAGACCAGCAGACCTGCGGATCAACCAAGATTCTAACACAAAGAGCTAACGATTTAGGTTCATAGCTAAATTGTATGCAGCACATTTTGTAGCCAATGTGAATTCACATAGACCGCGAGACAACTCCAAACTTTGAAATTTTCTGTATACCACGATAATATATATTCTATCCCAAGAGAGGTTATAGAGGTTTAGAAACGGGGGTAGCTACAAATGAAACCTGTATAACCTGTAAATTGACTGGTTCTCCTGGTTTTACGTTTCGGATTATAAATATTAGAACTGAAGATTATAAGAAAAAAAACAAGAGTATTCGCTTCAAGGTAAACCAAAACCGTAAAATGTAAGGCCATGACCAAAGTGAACGATTAGGAATAAGAAAATTTATTAGAGAACTTATAGCTTTCTAAAACCTTTGGCTTTTTCTAGCAACACACACGGTTGCAGTTAGCACAAATATCACGCAAATCATCATTATGTTCTGTCACAGTAAAGTTAGTTTACCATTTTACTGTTAAAGCATCTTGCAATAGCACAATAATTTTCTTTTCAGTATCTCTTCAAGATTCTGATATAGTTCCTAAAAGCTGAAGAACTTCTGAACGACCAGAATAACATATGCGTTTGCTCAAAAAATGGGCCTCTTCTTTTCCTAAGCGAGTAACCATCAGCTCAGTAGAAGAAGAGGACCAGATTTTTTGGAGCTATGTCATCAGCATCAAGCATTTTAATTAATTTCGACTCTATTCTTAATTAACAAACAAGGCATTTTGGCAAATTACTGTGACCAAGTACCTTCAGTATCATTAGAGCACTTTGTGTTATGCTTATTGTATGAAATGTCTGTCAAACAATTGCTCAGCTTAACAAATGTTTTTGCTGGTTATTTGCCACTTATCCCTGCAAATTCAAATTCTTGCACCTGAGAACAAGCAATCAAATTATTTCTCTTTGGGCTTCTGATGCTGTTGTGTCCTCGAAAGCTATTCTCATTAGTCAAGATAAGAGGTTCTTTTATTTAAAAAGCGGGACCTCTTCTTTTCCTAAGAGAGTAACATCAGATTAGTAGTAAAAGATGTTTGCTTTTTTAGAGCTATATGATCAGCATCAGGGAAGTTTAATTACCTTCAACCCATTTTTTAAATAACTAACAAGTAACTGCAAGTTTTGCAAGTGACTGTAACCAAATATCTTCAGTGTCATTAGATCGTTTTGTGCTTATTGTCTTATGGGCTTCGTGATATGTCTTAAAATAGCTCAGCTTAACTGATGTTTTTGCTATTAGAAGTCTACTTAACCCTTCAAAAGCTTGCACTGAAGCACAATCAATGATTTATTTCCAGTTTAGCATCTCTTCGAGACTTCAATACCGAAATTTTCTTAAAGGCTCCTTCTAATCAATCAGAAGAATAACTTTGTTTGCTCAAAAAATGGGGCCTCTTCTTTTCCTAAGCGAGTAACCGTCAGCCTAGTAAAAGAAGAGGTCCAGATTTTTTAGAGCTTTGTCATCAGCATCAGGAATAAGAAACCATTAAATGCAATTTCTTAAACAATGTTTGTGTAAACATTGCATAATTACTGCGGCCAGACCACGCAACTAACTTACAGATTTATATCGACGTCTAAAGAATGCTAATCATATTTTAAGAAAATTTTAATTATGATTACTCTGTTTTGTAAGAGAAGAAACCCAACCGTAATATGTAATCCCAATATATTATATTGGCAGTACTATCAACCAAGTTTACCTAACTCTACGACTTACGACATCCTTTTTTTTCAATATCACCTTGCCCAATTGTAAGCAGTCACTTCAGCTTATGGATATTTGTAACATCATAGGAGTAAAGGTTGCTAAACTTAGAAAAGGAGTTGGGGTTCTGGAACCTTCATTCGTCAAGCGTCACACAAACGTACGTTTAAATAAATACAAAAGACGACAAGTTACATCAAATTGACAGAATTTAGAATAGCTCTTTATATGTTTCAAGTTTGATTTCAAAGTATTTTTGTTTGAGCCTAATATCGTCCTACCCTGGAAGACCAAGGAGTCACTATTCGTCGCGACGTCAGCTAAGTTAGCTCTTAAGCTGGACCTCTTCTTCTCCTCAGCAAATGTTATTAGCTCAGTAGAAGAAGAGGCCCGGCCTTTTGAGTAACCTTCTTCAGTCAGAGTCGTTATCATCTAATCATCACATCAGGCCATCAAACAACAATTTCAACTTAATTTTTGTGTTGTATTTCTTTAGTATCAATTTACTATTATAAAATAGTTTTTTGTTAAGTTTCTTTATTTGTTACCCTTCCACGTTTTATCAAATCAACCAATCGTCATGAAATTTTGGATGAACATTATCAGGGGAACAGATATGTATATGAGGTTCCCTTCCCGAAAACAATCATTTTTACCCAAGGTTATAGTTATAAGAAGAAATTTACATTAAAACAATTATTCTTTGTATTCAATTTGTTTTTCATTTCACTAACGAATATACAACATGAACCTACATACCTTTTTAAATATATAACTAACCAGCGCAAGATATCCATTGCTTGACAGCATCAAGAAGTAGCATAGTGTATATGGGTTATATCCGGTTCGAAGGACCAATGTGACCAAAAAGTAAACTTATTAATTAAATAATACTTCTGAGACATTAAACACAATATTGTGGTTGTTTTCTTTTTTCTCCACGTCTTACTACACCTTACCTAACTACTGCCTTTCCTTCAAGGGAAATAGCGTGAAACTTGTTTAGTTATTACTTACCTTGTCTTCTTTTTTTAGCAAACAAACACACAAACAGTAGAATAACAGACATATATTGTAAATAGCTAGAATACCTAAACACTGCGACAAAAAAAGACTAACCTTTAAGGCAGTCGTTGCGAGATATATTTCTACTTAACAAAAAGGTTAGGTACGTAGGTACTGTCTTGGTTGTGAGTTAGATGTCTTCATAGTCACTTATAACAAGGACACCTAGAATCAGGATCTCAAGGTAAATAATATACCTTTTTAAAAGGAAAATGACAATAACAGGATAAGTCCCTATAGAAGTTGCCAAAAAGAGTTCGGTCTAAAATTATGTTTGTGTTTATGGTTATATTTAAAAGAGTATTTAGAATTTCAAAATGTACAAGTAACATTTTGCCACATACATGGCAAAGACGTTGTTATAACTATAAGTAACTATAGAAAAAAAAAATATATAATCTTGAAACTATACCGATATATAGTTTCAAGTTTTTGACATTCCATAGGAATTTGACGCTTAATATATTGAGCTTTAAGTTTCTGACATTAATTATAATAGACACTCCTTCTATTCCTTTTATGATTCATGTGATCTTAAGGATTAGTAAAGCTGACGATTGTTAAAAGTGCTTTCTTGAAGCCTAAATAAATAAAGACATTTTGAAATATATGAAACGGTACAAAGAGATGACTAAAAAATTCTGTGTAGTCTATCAGTTAGATTATAAAAAAATATTGAAGTATTTTTTTGTTTATTTGTTAAACAAACATTGACGAAGATACACTGCATTCAAGTTGCGCGTGACGTCACGCTTTCGGACAATTTCTACAAAATAGTGACGTCGCAAGTCCCCACTCCAGAAGTTTGCTCTTTATCTTTGTGATTTTTTGTTAATATAATAAATATTATAGTTAATATAATGTAAATGAATTTTGATAAAGCGAAAAATATGTGTCTAGTATTTTTGTATAATCTAACTGACGGACTAAATAGAATTATAGTTTTTTAATGCAGTCATCATCCCTATTGCATCTGCTATACATGCCATCTATTCACGCCTTAAGACCACAAACAAGATTATGATCTTTACCGACAATATTAAAAAGGTAAGGCGAAAAAAATAACGGGGACATGTTACCATATAATCGGGTCCCCCCTCCCTCGTCGAGGTGTATCGCTGATCTGGTGTCAACGGACTGCTTAACGAGATTATATTCGCGATGTACCTGATAAGGGGTGGGGTGAGCGCAACGCCGTAAACATTTTAATGTATTGCTTTTGCTCTTTTGCGGAGTTCGGGTTAAGGGTTGAATTTTGAAATTTAGAGAATAATGGTGTGGTATTTTTTTTTGCGTGTTCCGTGTTGGTCTGTGCCAACTGTGTTTCTTGCCTAGCATGTCGTAAAAGGCGACAAACTAGCCACTTGTCACTACTTTTTCACAATTTTCCATCTAACCCAGCCCAGTTTTGTTTTTGGCTGAATATGGTTTAAAGGGCCTGCTGCCCCCTCGACTCTGCCTTCCTCTTCGGGGATTATGGGCGTAATGTTATGTTTTCTCTAAGTTATATAAGTACGAAACACAAAACATTATTCTCTATTTACCTTCAAATTCAAACAATCGGTACTAAAATACCGATAGTGTAGCTGAAAGCCCTATGTTCCCGAATTAGCAGCGAGCGTCACGCGACCGTTTGTATCTACAGACATCTCGGCGCCTCACAGAACATATAAGTAGGTACGTCTGAACTACGTTCTAATATTACATTTTAACAAACCAAACGATATTTACGAAATCACTTTTAGTTTGGTTTGGATATTCATCGTTTGGAATCAGAATGTTTTTACCATTGACTGATGAGTCACTTGATCTAATGGTTAGAGATAGTTGCCACGAAATTTGTCGAAATATCTAACGAATTTTGACCGACGAGGCGCTTGCTTAATCTTATGATTAGAGACCTCGACTATGAACGAAAGGCCGTTTCAAATCTGGCTATGGAAAAAAAAAACAGTCTAATTGAGAATCTCTTCTTTTTTTTTGAAGTCGGATTAAAATATAAAAAAAACAAAATGTTAAGTGACGCACTGTTTTTTTTTATTTTTATGACAAATATACCCAATTTTCTGTTGAAATCAAGTTAGAAGTAAAAAACTAAGTGTCCTCAGTTTAATTAATGAATTTTCTTGCCCAAACAAACCTTAAATCGGAGCATCTTACAAATTAAATTTCATATTTTATCCGAAGTAATTAATTGCAGCTGAGCAATGTCATACAAATAATATCGACGCATTGCGTTTTCTCAATCCACAAAATCAATCGATAGTGTACTAACAAATATGCTACCTATTTAGTTCGCAGTTAGATCGTTGTACATGATATTGTCTGTAATTCATTGAAAAAAAATTATATAGTCAATCAACTCTAACCAACAACCGAACCAGTTCCAACCGGCTGAATTACCGGCAGTGTCAGCCCTACCGGTCCCGAAATAGCGCGCGTCACGCGACGCTATCGGCAGACATCTCGGCGCCCAGCCCTGCTGCATTGTCGCGTCGCGGCCGTTACGCGAAACAGACGGTTTGCGAAACGTCTGGAAAATAAAATGACAAGTATATTGTTGAGGCCTTTGCCCAAATATAATTGCCCAAATATAAAAAAAAAAAACTATAATTTTGCATATGTCCTATGTAGATTTGGCACGTGTAAGAATGCACCAACTGTTTTTATTGTTTAGCATGTCGTCAAGACCTAATGATTGAGGATAGGGTTTGCGATTATGTAGGGTATTTCAAAATTTTTCATTTATATCACACAATTTAATTTTCGGACTAAATTGGTTTAAGAAGCTAACTTCTCCTAGCCTTCTTAAGGGATTGCGTGACAGTAAAATCGGTATGCAAATATCCATAGACTACAGTGAGTGCTTTCCACTCAGCTGGCTTGTTTATCACTATTAATTATATAAGAGGAAAAAGGAATTATATGAGATTGTTATTTAAATATCTTCGATCTTCCTAGCGTTATGTCCCGTTCTTAGTCGGAGTCTGTTTGGACCATGATCATGATTTATCTTAACTGGTTACTACGTTGAAACTGGTTACTACATTTAATTTGCCCTTCGTCGTAATCCTTATAAATGTTTGACATTTCTTATGCATTCTTAATTATAATTAAATACAACCTGAGTCAATTAAGGTCGCTAGTAATATAGTTCTAGAGTTCAAGGAATTTGTATATTTTATTAGTAGTTTGCTCGACTATCGTCAGATATCAGGATCAAAGCGGCACATTAATTGTGTCGCACGGGGGATGGGGGGATATCACCGTGTGCTACCTGAGGAATGGACACGGAATATGACTGCGCTATTATCGTTATAGTTTGCATAGCATTATATCTATGGCAGTATTTAATATTATCAGTATACTCATCCCTATTTAGAGATTGCAGACCACATGAGGTATGGTACTTAAATTCAATCATAGTTTGCCTGGAGTCTCCGGCCGGATCCATTTGTCTAAACATAGATCTTAGAGACGTAAAATGTAACTTTTGTGATTACAAGCGATTTTTTTTAAAACAAAGTTAACTTATTCCACCGTTCGTTGCATAAAATATCTACGCTAAAAAAATATTTTCACTCCGTTACTGCGTAAAAATACAACAAACATATTCACGCATTTTTAGATTATGTATTTATTTTCCTATTAATTCTAAAACTGTAAAAAACATTCTCAATAAAACATTTAATCATGTAACTAGAAATTACTTTTTAAACGAGCTTAGCCATTTCAAACAAAGTCCGGAAGCTCAAATTGACTGCGACACGGCGCCTAATGGGTTACGGCGCCTATTCCAGTTTGTTTACGTCCGTAAATGTGGGCTAATTAATTAAAATGATAACTTTAGAGCTTTTCAATGGAACTCTTGTAAAAATTACTTTATTAAGTAGCCAGCATGATTTCCCTGAACATTGAAATGGAATATGAAGTGTTGAAAATTAACCGACAGGTACTTATGGCTACTAGCTAAATAGCGCGGTTTCATTCGTATAGACTAGTCTGGTGTATAATGATTGAAACTTTCTTACAAATTCGGGGATACAAATAATGTATAAGAATATTTTTTGTATGTAGAATTAACAAATAGTTATCCAACTTTCGACATGTGACCTAGAAAATTAATAATAACATCGAACATGCTATCGATGGCGTCGACAGTGTTGATGGTATAACGTTAACTATGGATGAGCAACTACATAAAAATCTCTAAAAGGTTTTCGAACCTGAAAACACGTCAAGCCGTTGGTCTCTCCGGACTATGAGAGTAAAGAAACATTGAGTGTACCTCTGTTAGCTTAGACATGGATACTAGTGATCGCCCACTGGTGGAGATTCGACCTTTATTAGTTAACATGCATAACATCACGCCCATAATCCCCGAAGGGGTAGGCAGAGTCAAAGGGGCAGCAGGCCCCTTTAACCACATTCAGCCAAAAACAAAAGTAGTGACAAGTGGCTAGCTCGTCGCCTACACAATAGGGATGATGACTGCATTAAAAAACTATAATTCTATTTAGTCCGTCAGTTAGATTTTACAAAAATACTAGACACATATTTTTAGCTTTATTAAATTAACAAAAGATCACAAAGATAAAGAGCATCAAAGTTTTGGAGTAGGGGCTTGCGACGTCACTATTTAGTACAAATTGTACGAAAGCGTGACGTCACGCGCAACTTGAATGCATTGTATCTTCGTCAATTTTTGTTTGACAAATAAATAAAAAAATACGTGTTCAATATTTTTTTATAATCGGACTGACGGACTAAACAGAATTTTTTAGTCATCTAGCCCATTACATAACCAAAACCCCACCTACCATTAGTCGACATGCTAGAGACTAAAAAAGAATGTTAAATTTTTTAGTCCCAGACCAACATGGGACATTCTATTTTTTATTAGTTTGATTTTTTATTTTAGTATTTTTTGAAATAAGTATTATTGCTTTCTGCAATCCTTCTCCATATAACTGTACCAGATCTCATACTCCTCCGTTCGCGTAATTCTCATAAAAAGGGTAGATACAAAGTTTTTGCTTCACGTATTAATATATAGATAACATATTCTTCTGCGTAGCTGACTAATCCTAGTTTAATTAACCAAAATCAGTTAGAGATTTTTTTATTATTGTAAAAAAAAATACTTCCACCTCTCACAAACATTCGTCTTTATAACATTAGCTAGTAAAATCTAAGAATATTTTTCACATGGCACCATAACATAATATTATGCCATGGTGTAATTGGCTCCTCGCAATACAAGCGGGTGACCCGGCCCCGTTTCTCTAATCTCACTATTATTCAAGGCGTTCGCTTTGGTCGTAGAATTAACCCATTTTGGGGTTTCGGGGCGTTTCCGTCGAAATGATGGATGTGATAATATTACGGTTTTGTAGAATTTAAGTTTCGGTCAAAATATTGTATAAATTCTTTACTCATAAATTCCCTATCTCGGGATTAAGTATTTATAAGCTTGTGTCTATTCGTTAATAAAATATATAAATGCGAACGTTATTCTGTCTCCCATTACATTGCAATACATAACTTCACGCTCGCAATCCCCGAAGGAGTATGCAGACTTAAGGGACAGCAGGCCTCTCTCTCCCATGTTGGTGTTAAAAAGAAAGTTCTTACTAAATTTCTTGCCTAGCATGTCGTAAAAGGCGACAAATGGTATATCGGGTTTTGGGTGTGTCATTGTGTAGGCGACGAGAGCGGTGGTAGCTCAATGGTAAGGACACGCGCCTCTTAACCGAGGAGTGCGGGTTCAAACCCGGGCACGTACCTGTGGATTTTTAAAATCTATGTACGTATTTATACCACTAGCTCGACGGTGAGGGACAACATCGTGATGAAACCTGCAAATTCAAACAACTTTGGATATGTAACCATGATTCAAAAATTGTCTGGTTCCCCTATCTTAGGGTTACGAAGGTCAGATCGGCAGTCGCTTCAATGTAATTACCAGACTCGCTAAATCCTGGATCATGGTCTAAGCGGACCCCGTCTAAACACGGGACATAACGCTAGGAAGATCATGATTGTGTAGGCGACGAGCTAGCCACTTGTCACCAAATTTCCATCAAACCCAACTCGATTTGATTTTATTTCTGAATGTGGTTTAGGAAGCATTTTACCCCTTGGACTCTGCCTACCCCTTCAGGGATTGCGGGCATGATGGCGGGTATGCTACTTTTTATCCTGGAAAAATGTATAACCTAACAGCCGAGCCCAAAGTCGGAGGAAAGACTGTAAGGTAGTTAATAAATGAATTCCATGCTGATGAAGAAGGTGGTAATAGCTGAATTTTAATAAACATTCAAGACTCAAGTAGAAAGACCAGGTTCATCGCACAAAAAAATTGCGTCAATAAATAACAGGATTCGGAACCACTTTTGTTTATTCTCGAGTAGAAAACGCTGACCTTTAAGCAGATGTTGCACAATTTCGGGCTCACACTTGTAAGGCTACTGTGTGTCCAAGACCTTGACCAAACGTTGCTCTAATGAAGTCTAATGTTACTGTAAAGCTGTAATCACACTGGTGATTTGTTAGCGAGGCTAGATCACAGCTCGCTAGTAGTCCGTAGCGATAGAAAGCAGACTGTCTGCAAAAAGATCAACGAGACCAAGCGAGAGAGCATTAAGAACCCCTTTTTTGAAAATTAAAACCCTAAAGGGGTGAAAGGTGAGTAAAATGTTTGTATGAAAATCCGTGATTATTTAAGAATAGAATTTTTAAACACGTTAGTACCGGATAGAATCGTATATAAGAATCGCCAATCCAAGCCGACGAAGTCGCGAGCGGCCGCTAGATATGACATAACTCTTCATTCTGTCGATTCCTATGTTTATTGTAATTTAAAGTAGATCTATCAAGTTAATTCCCCTCTTGACAAAGCACTTCTGCAGCTGTTTACACTGTATTCTGTCGCGAGCAACTCTCCAGTTATATACATACGTACTGTCGTGCCCACACTTTTAGGCATTGCCCAAAGAAAAATAAGCTCCCTAACTACATTCGACAAAAATAGAATAGATAGGGTTTTAGATATAACATTGAAAAAGTGGTGACAAGTGGTTAGCTTGCGTACTTGGTACATCCTTTTCGAGTCCCAGATCAACATGTGACTCTCCAGTTACGACTCACACTTTTAGTGAAGAAGTGAGTTGGCATATCTAAATATGTCAATATGCCAGTGGATTGAGTTAACGAGTCGCATAGTTACACGAATCTACTGCAGATTCCCTACGATCATATAAAGAGACCGCGTTCTCGCCTCGCTCTAAAACCGTTCTCAGAACGCCAGTGTGACGAGCCCCTAACTCTTATTATTTGTGACTTTGTGAGTGATATAATGAACTCGTTAGCTGTTCGTCAATGTACAAATTGACTGTTCTATGTTATTTTTTTGTATTTAGATGATATCATCTGTCAATTCCAAGGTTATCTTTTAGAAATCTCATCGCTTTGATTATTTGATGGATATAGGAAGGTTCGTGATACAAATTATAGACTACCTTACTGAAATATTTTATAAAGTATTGATTCTCTTTCTAAATATTTTTTTCTTTCAGTATCTTCTAGAAGATAACGATATCTCATCTTTACTTATAATAAATCTGTAAAGAGGTCAATTCTGTGCATGAAATATATTTTCAAAACAATTATCAGGGGGTGATTAGTGATCGATACTGATGCCAAAAATGCAATCAGTAAAATTTTTGTCTGTCTGTCTGTCTGTCCGTCTGTCTGTCTGTATGTTCCTTATAGAAACAAAAACCACTCGACGGATTTTAACGAAACTTGGTACAATTATTCTGCATACTCCTGGGCAGGTTATAGTATACTTTTCATCACGCTATAATCAATAGGAGCAGAGTAGTGAATGGAAATGTCGGGGAAACGGGAGAGGTTACTCCATTTTTTAAGCTTCCGTCGCGTGTGCAGCCTTAATGGTTAAAGTTACATAGAAATCATGTGTGACGGAAATAGTCTTTATAATATTAACCATAAACGCGGGTGACACCGCTGGCACAGCTAGTGTATAATATAAGTTACTTATATTTTAGGTCCCTCTTTCCCTTTGGGTACTCTGGCCAGCGCGAATGAGGGGGCTCTTTGGTTCTGTCTGGAACCAAAGAGCCCCCTCATCATCGATATTTAATTTCGAAGAACCCAATTTTCCCAAGACCTTGAATAAGTTAAAGAGGACCTGGCCCGAATTGTTCATATTTGTCAATTTACAAAAGCATTTTGGAACCTATTAAAATAAACATTTGGCCTGAACTATTAAAACTACATAATAATCATATAAAATAACTGAATCATACCAGTCAGTGTCATGCAGGATACTTTTAAGTGGTGACTAACGGCTGTGACCTTATGCCCTAAGTTGCGTAATGTGCTGCAAGGTCTAGACACTGCCGAAATCTAGATCCTTACCTACACTCTACGAAATTGTTATAACACAATGTTTTGAACGGTATCGTATTATTTTGAATTCGTTTACCTTTTTGGGCATAGCTACCATAGTGTTATGCCCTGAGCCTAAGGGCTGAACCATACTTAATTATTCCATAATACCATTACCCTACATAAGGCATTATTAAGGGTCCTTGGATTTTGACATTCCACTGAACTTTCTAAAATCTGCTTAGTCGAGCGGATGATAAAATAGCTTTACTCCTTTATTATATGTTTAGTTTATATTTTTAAGTATGAAAATTATATGAAAGGGACAAATATATACATAAGTATATATACATAAGTATATATTTGTAATATATACATTTATATATATTTGTCCCTTTCATATAATTTTGTTCACCAGAGTATCTACTAGCCAAACCGTTATATTCCCTCTTTTATGGTTGAGTGAAGCGATTGCGAAAATACGCCAATGTTGTGAACATAATTTTTTGGAGGATAATCTGCAACATTATTTTGTCCCATGTTGGTCTGGGACTTAAAAAGAATGTGCCAACTGTGTTCCTTGCTAGCATGTCGTAAAAGGCTACTAATAGTATATTATGTTTTGGGTATGTGATTGTGTAGGCGATGACCTAGGATTTTTTTTACAATTTTCCATCTATCCCAGTCCAGTTTTGTTTTTAGCTGGCGATTGCTACCTTTATGACTCTACGTACCACTTTGGGGATTACGGGCGTGATGTTATAAGAAAATATCATATTTTGATTGCAGTTTTCACCCATTTGGTGATTCAAATGGTGACCTCACGGTAATGTAATGCTTTTAATGGCATTCTACTTAGTATTGGCTTAAAATTCAGCGGTTCGTGTGACTAAACGTTTATTGTGAAATGGTCGAACTTGATTTTGAACGGCCTTGCGTGAAGTCTGACACATGGTAGTTACATTGAAGCTTGTATTCACGGAAGCTTTTGTCGATAGTGTGATAGCGTCATCAGCAATAATTAAACCTCTGAATATAGAGTAGAATCGCTGGAAATAATACTGACGGGACTAAACGCGATATGCATTATGTAGTACATGAGTACTTACAGCTTGACGTTTCGGCCGTGTTGCAACGACCGTGGTCACAAGCGGACTGAGTAAGTCAAGCTGTAAGTACTCATGTACTACATAATGCATATCGCGTTTAGTCCCGTCAGTATTATTTCCAGTGATAATGCAACGCGAAAGTTTAAAATCGTATAGAGTAGAATCGTCGAATAGTCTAGGTTGTTATTGTTATTACATCCAATCAATTCGCATACGTTACATACTTTCCCAAGTTTTATGTCCAATTTTTTAATCAATATCTCTTTCGCGTTATATTCCATTCTTAACCCGAATTTGGTAGATTTCGTAATTTTGGTTTTAACCATGAACCGACTACCATTTGCTAACCTTTGTAACCATTAAGCAGGAATTTGGATCATCATTATACCACGATATTGTTTAAATGTCAAAGTTTCCTCGTAGTCAAAATCCAGAGGCATGTGCCCATTTTAAACTTACATCACTTTCATATGAAACACGTGTTGCTATTAGTGAGCCATCAGACTTGGCCCCAGATCCTACTGTTAATACTACACGTCCCACTTCCCTCACGAACCATGCCCGATTCCACCAGGTCCACAATCAGGTTATGGTATAATCGTGCCACTTACGGTGCCAGCCCTGCCGCCCGGAGCCGGCCCGCCGGGCGCCCGCCCTGTGAGTCACGCGCGCTGGAAAATCCCGACGCGAATGCATCGGCCGAGTGCAGTGTCGTAGGTCGCTGACTTGCAGGGGTGGACTGCGTGATAAAACCACGGAACATCTTTAGAATATGGCACGCACTTGACATATAACGCATATTTAGTGACAAGTTTTTGTTTGCGGCTGAAATTCGGTCTGTCAGTTTCTATCGTATTTCGACACAAAAAGTAGCCTTTATTGGGGACCAGATTTCATAAAAATAGGTTGAGTTTTTAGGCTAACTATTAAGTTACGGATTGAGTTTTTGGATCGAATAATACAAATCGATACAAAGATATTAATGAGGGATTGTCTGTTTTGTTTACCATGTATAACTTATTTGGCATCAGGAATATTACGGATTTGTGTGGAAATAAATTCCTATTAAAACACAACATTTCTAATACATATTATAGACTAGCTGTGCCCGCGGTGTCACCCGCGTTTATGGTTAATATTATAAAGACTATTTCCGTCATACATGATTTCTATGTAACTTTAACCATTAAGGCTGCACACGCGACGGAAGCTTAAAAAATTGAGTAACTTCTCCCGTTTTCCCAACATTTCCCTTCACTACTCTGCTCCTATTGATTGTAGCGTGATGAAAAGTATACTATAACCTGCCCAGGAGTATGAAGAATAATTGTACCAAGTTTCGTTAAAATCCGTCGAGTAGTTTTTGTTTCTATAAGGAACATACAGACAGACAGACAGACAGACAGACAAAAATTTTACTGATTGCATTTTTGGCATCAGTATCGATCACTAATCACCCCCTGATAGTTATTTTGAAAATATATTTTATGTACAGAATTGACCTCTCTACAGATTTATTATAAGTATAGATAATCACAATGGACCGTACGATACTTTAGTTAGTTCTAAATATTTTTATTAAGCACGTAGCAATATTTTACATTTTATATTTAGTGTTTACCACTGTTCTTTTGGATCGTATGGTAAAATGCAGTCTCATTGTTGCCTACAAATGTTTCGAGTGGCATTGTAATGAATGGTCCTGCATTCGGCCCTGGACGCCCACAAACAACCCAAATGCGACCTTATAACATACCGCCAGCGTCACATCCCCACTGGATTTTGAACCCTAAAGCTTATCGTAATAAAAATGATGGTTCAGCTGAAAGCTTCGCAGTGCACAAGGTTGCTTTTCCCTTGGTAAAAGCTCTGTTTTACAACCCATTGACGGAGGCAGGACATCCAGTTCAGTATCAGAGCCCAGTAGTGGGGGCGCTTTTGAAGACGTGTCAAGGTATTCCGAGACTAGACATTCGACTAATCCTAACATCCCAAGGAGAATGTTTCTCCTGATTTCTCATTTCCTTAAATAGAATTTCGTTTTCAACCTTCATTCAGTCTAGAACTTTTTGTAAAGGTTTTAAGCTACAAAGCTTTCTATTACTTGTTTATGCACCAATGCCATTCTTTTGTCTCTGGCAATAAAATATTATTTAGTGGTATTTACTATAAATATATGGTGACTATAAATATATCATGAATTCAAATGTCACTGAACTATTTACTAATTAGTACTGGAGTAAAATTCTACTTGTAGAGTTAACATCTAATAATTATTAAATAGTTGCTTTATAGAATATAATTTTATTTTATGTTTTATTTCATCATTGTTTATAAAAAGTACAATAAATTTTATTGTGTTTTGCCTGCATAAGAATATCTATTTAAATATATATAAAATAAATTTGCTTATCTTTTTAATTATAATTACATCTTCTTTGTGCAGTTTATCAATATTTTTTAAATATATAACTTTTGTTTATAATTATACCTACATACTTCAAATCCGAAGTTTCTATGTTTGGAAACGCATCTTACGTCCATTTGCCAAATCGCTCCCTACTCAGACACGCGTTCGCTCCCTCAGACTGCCGTCCTTCGACTGACCTATATAGCTACCCCCTCCATTACTCTTTTATATATATCTCTCGCTCAACCAATGTCCTAATAGAACGCGCGTTTAAAGTAGGTATATGATATAAATTTTCTATATTTGTCTGGGGATAAAATCTGTTCATACTTCATGCATAAGTTATATAGTGTGGTGCCCAGTGTTTGCTCGAGACTGTAATGTGCCGGTTGCTGCTCTCCGGG
Source organism: Glyphodes perspectalis (assembly GCA_951394215.1). Classification (NCBI taxonomy): domain Eukaryota; kingdom Metazoa; phylum Arthropoda; class Insecta; order Lepidoptera; family Crambidae; genus Glyphodes; species Glyphodes perspectalis. Next base: position 12,980,587 of record OX596218.1, on the reverse strand, counting down.
CTCTTCGTGTACGTGATAAGGAAAACTACTGGGAGTGAGTATTTAATGTTGCATGAACAATTTTCTTATTTCGGTAGGAATTAATATTATATAGCTTTATGTACTTACTTTATGCACTTTGTTAAAAGCCTTCTTTCTCTAATATCTCTCTCTGTATCTCTAAAGTTTTTAGGGAGTCAAAGCATTTCTTTCAGCATTGCGGCGTGATTATTGAGAAATGATTTTATTAAAAGACTGACAATGTTTTACATAAATATTATTTATTATGTACATAAATATTCATAAATATTATGAAAGAAACATTTTAAAAGAAACCCCATGGGGTTTCTTTCATGGTTTTATTCCATGTGAAAACATGGAATAAAACCATAGACAGATAATAACAAGTACAATATTTCATTACATTTATAGCCGTAGCTAACCGGTTTCATACTACCCCTAATTCATCGTTATTCTTTATGGGTTATTGTACATTTGCCACAAAGTTAATTCGTCACAAAAAATGCATGTCTCAATTCGTCATAATTCTATTTTTGTCTATTAAATTTGCCACATTCGTCTTTATAACGAAATACTATTTTTTTTTTTTAACTCTACATTAAACTTATTTAAAGTTCATTCGTCATTCCTTCAATGTAAAAACCATGTCAGTACAATTTCAATTGCCTAAAACTCCGACATTTCTTTGGAACACCGAAACCCCATTATCATATTCTTGTAAACAGCCCATTGTTTTATATCCACCGCCTAATGGGCGCCGTGGTTCCCATCAATATGAATAAATTAATACCATCGATTTCCCATTACACCTGAAGGCGCCTTGGCACGCACGAGTGTGCAGTAATAACAATGGATCAAACGGGTCAGCTCTATTGATTCTTAGATCTAGGTTCTTTAGATTTGCATAACCCTAGGACTCCATTAAAAGACCTACACTAATATTAGGGGCAGACCGTAAATGTGGCCTTGGAATCCCTAATTGCCTACAAGTAGAATTATTCCAGGGTATAAATGGTTTTCTACATACATACATAACATCACCATATATAGCCCATAATCCCCGAAGGGGTAGGCAGATTCAAAGGACAGCAAGCCCCTGTAACCACATTCAGCCAAAATTAAAACAGGGCTGGGTTAGATGGAAAATTGTGAAAAAGTAGTGACAAGTGGCTAGCTCGTCGCCTACACAATCACAACTAAAAATGGTATTAAAGAAACGCATTGATGAAACCTGAAATGATTTAGCCGCTATTAGCTTAACCTACAAGAAAGCAATAAAATGATTGTTGAAGTAGTAAGTAGTGTGCAATGACGCAAGCATTACCCAAGCGCGTGGGACGCTTCACTGGCTCCAATGTACAAACGTCATGTGCGCTTGGTTTTGTATAGATGCAGTTTGAATTTGCATAAATGTATCATTATTAGTAGGGTGTAGTTAAGAAGGGTGGACTTAAAAAGAATGTGCCAACTGTGTTTCTTGCCTAGCATTTCGTAAAAGGCAACTAATGGTATATCTGGTTTTGGGTATGTGATTGTGTAGGCGACGAGCTAGCCGCTTGTCACTATTTTTTCACAATTTTCTATCTAACCCAGCTCATTGTCCCGTGTTGGTCTGGGACTCAAAAATAATGTGCCAACTGTGTTTCTTGCCTAGCATGTCGTAAAAGGCGACTAATGGTATATGGGGTTTGGGTATGCGATTGTGTAGTGACAAGCTAGCCACTTGTCACTACTTTTCCACAATTTTCCAACTAACTCAGCCCAGTTTTATTTTTGGCTGAATGTGGTTAAAAGGGGCCTGCTGCCTTTGACTCTGCCTACCCCTCCGGGGATTATGGGCGTGATGTTATGAATGTATGTAATTAGCCCCAGAATCCAGTCATAACAGCATTAAACCACTTATCTCGTATAAAAGTATTTCTCTCAAGCGCCACCGAGGCGGGCGGACGGAGGCGGGGCGGAGACGGGGCGGTGGCGGGCGGCCACTGTCCTTTCAATGGCATCGTTATCGTGTAACGCCCGAGACGGGAGCAACGATGAGCGTCGTTACAAAATGTCGTGAACGTTGTTTGTTACAGCACCTTGTCTACGAAGAATTGTTCATGGTATATCTGGGAAAAGGTGAAACACCCTATTAATATTATATTATCTATTAATATTAACATATATAATAAACTAGGCTTTTTGAGCTGCAGTCCAGCCCTGTATACAAAAAGCCTCCGTTGTTATACACCCATATAAAATAATTGAATATAAGTACATAACTTTTCACAACTGTGGTTCTTGCCCAGCATGTCGTAAAAGGCGACTAATGGTATAACGGGTTTTGGGTATGTGATTGTGTAGCCGACGAGCTAGCTTGTCACTGCTTTTTCACAATTTTCCATATAACCCAGCCCAGCTTTATTTTTGGCTGAATGTGGTTGAAGAGGCATGCTGCCCCTTTGACTCTGCCTACCCCTTCGCGGATTATGGGCGTCATGTTATGTTATGTACTTTTCAAAATTTTTCGTCTACCCTGGTAAATTTTTTTAACTGCACAAGAAGTGCAGTTAAAATAATTTACCCAGGACAGAGGACCAATTTTGCTTTGAGCTGAAATTGGTCTAACGTGCGATTTGATGACTTAATATTTACCGCTCTATCAATGTATACTTACTAATATTATAAAGCTGAAGAATTTGTTCGTTTGTTTGCTTGATCGCGCTAATCTCAGGAACTACTGGTCCGATTTGAAAAAATATTTTAGTATTACATAGCCCATTTATCGAGGAAGTCTATAGGCTATATAACATTAACCATAAACGCAGGTGAATCCCGGGCACAGCTAGTGCAATATTAATTTAAACTTGATGATTTACCGTTAGGATAAAATCATCTCACCGGCATAGAGTTCCACTTCCATCCTTTCAAATCGAGATAACTTACTAACTAGACAGTCTAAGCTCTGCTCAAACTTAGACCTAGTTACGTCTAGTCTAGTCTAGCGAGAGCCTTCAGTGAGACGCAATAAGTCCGCGTTTGTACTGGCAGACAGGGTTACCACATTATAGGAATTTTCCCGATATATCCAAGATATTTAAGATTTTCTCAGGATTGCGGAATGTGAAGTAATCTCAGATGTTTTAAAATTATCAACAAAGTAGAGTACGAGAGATTTTTAGATAATTTCAAAACATCAGTAAATAAATTGTATTTTTTCCACTAAGTAATATATTTGTAAGAAACTTCACAGATTGAGACAAATATTTCAATTTTTTTGAATGAAAGTAAATAAACTACTGGAGAAAAATTAAAAGCCTTTTAAATTTCTAGCCATGTAACTCCAGAAGCAGGCCTTTCTCTCGCCCCCGCCCGCCTAGCCTAACTGCAGGGATGCCTAATATGAAAAACTGGTGCTATTTGTGTAACTTATTGTATTTCCAAATAAACGTTTATTCATTCATTCTATCATAAATACTCCAAGGTTCACTAGTTCGTTATTTAAAACATAGGGTCATCACATGTTTTGGTCTCAACGAAAGTCAGGCTTTTAAATTTCTAGCCTGGTTACCCTAGTAGCAGGCCGTCTACGGCCACGGCTGGGCGACCCCACGCCCCGCCCGCCCAGACTATCTACAGTGATACCTTATACTAGAAAGTAGTACTATTTGTGTAACTTTACGACGGTTGAGAAAAACATTTATTTAAAAAATTTAAGCAGAAATATGTTTATATACATTGGTCTTAAATTAATTCTTATAAATTTTAGTTTTTTACAATTTTCCATTTTTATTGTGGTTGAAGGGGCCTGCTGCCCTTTTGACCCCTTCGGGGATTATGGGCGTCATGTTATGTTATAAATTTTCAAATAGGTACTTGTTATGTCTAATCTAGCGAGGCCCCCCTCCCCCACAACATAACGCCATAAGTCGATGGCATGTAGCAGGATGTCAGATAAATAGTCAATGTGTACAGAAAATAAAATATTACCACCGATACTTTTTAAACGCCGTTTATATGTTCGTTATTTTATATAATTTGTTGCAATATGTATTGAAATTAATTTTACGAATTGACGAATTCGTACTTTGTTGGTTAGCCACTAGTACGGCTTAGGGGTTGGGCGACCCCACGCCTCCACCCGCCCAGTCTGCAGGGATGCCTTATGCTAGAAACTGGTATCATTTGTGTAACTTTGAGCTGTTTTTGAGAAACCTTTAATGAACGTATTTCATATTAAACTTTACTAAAATTGCATCCAAAATGAATTAATTCAAATGTTAGTTACGCTACGACTAACAATTACCCTTATGTTTCAAATAAGTATGTATATGAAAAATGAATTCATATGTATTTGTATAAAGCATTATTATACATTGTTATAATTTTTAATACGTAGGCGACGTTAAATTCTGAAACGAACCTAAATATTGAATATTTTGATGACTCGAAATGTTTGGTACAGTTTTTAGTTCTGGCGTGTTTAAAAACTGCACTAATAAATATAAAATTTTGTGTTTACTATGTTATTTTATGATGCTTTCATAAATAATTTAATGAGACATTTTTAAGCGTAAAAAATGTATTTATAGCTTTCCAAAAAAAAATCTATGAGTCTTTTAGTCTGTCAAAGCTTTCTCTTGGCCTATACACAGGTATTATCTTACTGTATAGTAAAATTACACACTTTTTGCAACTCATAATTCCATCTCACTCCAAAACCATATGCCGGTGTAATGTTTCAAAAATGTAGATAAAATTCGATGTCACCGAGACAGTACAAAGAAAGGAGACATCTTATGCATTGATCTAACTCCGAGGTAAGTAGCTTAAGCACTTGTGTTACGGATACCAGAATCAACAGTGGAATTACAAATATATACTTAAATATTGGGTATTAAAACCCAGACACAGAACAAACACAAGTATTCATCACACGAATGTTTATCTAGGGGGGGGATCGAACCCACAACTCTTGACGCATGGGGCAGGGTCACTACCAAATGCGCCATCGAGCCAGTCTAAATAATATCACTTCGTGCTATGTTTTAAAACTAACCTTTTTAGTAATATGACACCGTAACTTTTACCTTCGCAGCCGGCAACACCGGCCGCTCAGATTCAGTACGCCGGCGACCTCGCATGGTACTATACGCGTTCCGCTTCCAAAATTAACAAAAGAGAGACGTGTTCGAAATTTGAAATCAGTGACGTTTATTTTCTACTTTTTTTAATCAGTGCTACCTGACTGTTTAACGAAAGAGGTTTATCGATCTAAAAAGGTTTGATTACAGTGTGTTGCGTGATTGGGTATTTTATTTTCGTATTGTTTATACACGTTTTTCAGTGGAGGTGAGATAAGCGTTATATTCGGTATTGATTTTTCACTGTAATTGGAGTGTAACGATTTGTGTAAACACGCAATCATTTGAAGACGGTTAATGGGTTTGTGTTCGGTAATTTGCTTTGAAAATGTGCGTCGTTCTTTGATGTTATTGATCCTGGTCGTTGAGTAATATCTATTTCTGTTGTTTTGGGATCCTAGATTCAAATGGCAATTTCAAATAGTGCTTTAGTTTTTTAAGCAGTAGTGAATTTAAACAGGACTAAGCTCACTCCAAAGTTAGTTCTATTGTTATAATATATAAAGTAGGTACCTACTACAAAACTAACTTTAACTGAAGTCCTGGATCCTCGCCCGTGTCTAGGAATAGCCTGGCCTTTGATTACATAAATGTCAAAAGTGTAGATGATATAAGCTTTTAATACTAAGGAGCTTTAAGGAGTAATTTTCAGCTGAGGATTTCTGATGCATTGATATCTAATTAAATAAAACTTAGGTGTTGGCACGGACTAATAAAAAAAGAAGGACAACACTCTGTCATACTATAGTGAGAAGCCATGTTTATGCATGTGTGAATGAGATACTTATGGATACCAGATAACGGATATCTGTAATTTAGAGCGCTTATTATGTCAATGTGTTACGTAAGTTGCGTGTCAAGTTGGAGCACCTGAGGAGCTTCAATGTCTAGTGAGTGGCGCGGAGTCCTTCTTTTTTTACTAGTCCGTGGGTGTTGTTGATTTTTTTTTTGAGTCTTACGATACGGACCTTGGTGAAACCATGATGGGTGACCTAAGTTCAAATGTCACGTCCACTTCTGTGAACCGTAATGACGCAGTTGTTTAGGCATATAGACGAAGGCTTTTTATTGGTTTATGTATATATACGAAAGTTTTGTCTTCGTATTCGGATCGGGTCAAATTAGTAGTAGTATTGATTAGAAACCATAAACTAATGGAATTCATATTGACAGGCCCGTTGGTCGAGTGGTCAGAGATCCTGGCCACGAAGCTAAGGGACGCGGGTTCGAATCCTGCTAGGGGCAAATGTTTCGTGTGATGAACATAAACATTTGTACTCAAGTCATGGTCCGTCACCTAGTATCCATAGCACAAGCTTATAAGCTTAGTTTGGAACTAGGGAATTGGTGTGTCAGTCTGAAGAATTTATAAATTTATTATAACCTTACAAAGAAGCAAGTTACTACTTTCGCGTCAGATTTAGAAGTATTTCCTCTCACCCACACTAACTATGAGGGTTCGGTTATATCGGCCATAATCCCGAAGGGGTTGGCAGTCAAAGGGGCAGCATGCCCCTTCAACCACATTCAGCCAAAAATAAAGCCGGGCTGGGTTAGATGGAAAATTGTGAAAAAGCAGTGACAAGCGGCTAACCTGTCGCCTACACAATCACACACCCAAAACCCGATATACCATTAGTCGCCTTTTACGACATGCTAGGCAAGGACCACAGTTGGCATATTCTTTTTAAGTCCCAGACCAACATGGGACCGTGGGCTGGGTTGGATGGAAAGCGGTGAAAAAGGAGTGACAAGTGGCTAGCTCGTCGCCTACTCAGTCACATACCCAAAAGCCCGTAAACCATTAGTCGCCTCTTACGACATGCTAGGAAAGAACCACAGTTGGCACATTCTTTTTTTTGTCCCAGATCAACATGGGCCAAGTCCCAGACCAACATGGGACAAAAAAGTAGAGTCTTACACCCCATTACCCCGGTTTCATCGGGTCGGTATTTACGCGTTCCCCCGGGTCAAGAAAAAATTATCTCGGAACATGCAACTCGAACCCGGCAATGTTCCAAATGGGTAAGTCACTATATTTAATAGTTGCATCGCTACCTACAACCCCGTCAAGATGAGTCACCCTGTATAATGGCACGGTTATGCCAAAATGATCCGTGCCGCATTTAACTTATAGTTGATTTTCAGACATCTTTGGCCGTTCGCGAATTATGACGTCGTTTGTACCTACTTCTTTATTTGTTCCTATAGTTTCCCCTTGCGTGTATTCTGAATGCAATTTTTTTTCTGAATGAAAGATACCTGTAGGTATAATATTCTGAAACCCTGACAACAAACAGATTTCCATTTAATGACATGAATGGCATTCGGTAGTAACCCTGCCCCATGCGCCAAGAGCTGTGGGTTCCATCCCCACCCAGAATAATCATTCGTATGATGAATACTTGTGTTTGTTCTGTGTCTGGTTGTTAATATTGAATATTTAAGTATATATTTGTAATACCGCTGCTGATTCGCTGTTCCGCTGTTGATCCGCTGTTCCCCTATCTGAGGGTTACGAAGGTCAGATCGGCAGTCGCTTCAATGTAATTACCAGACTCGCTAAATCCTGGATCATGGTCTAAGCGGACCCCGTCTAAACACGGGACATAACGCTAGGAAGAAGAGACCAACAGAGAGACGTTTAGTGGAGCAAAGTGCTATATTTATTTCATTAGTGAGTAGAGTATTATTAAACTAGCATTTGCTCGCGGCTTCATTCGTGCACAATTCGTATGAGAGCGTACCGACCGGTATTAATTGGGGCTAAGCTGTTAAACCGGGATTGCTACGGCTTCCCGGTATGACCCAACGCTAGTATGACAGTATTGTAACTAATATTATAAATGCGTAAGTCTGTTTGTCACTCTTCAATCGTCAGTGGTCAGACTTCCACGCCTTAAATTCAAATTCAAATTCAAAATTTCTTTATTCATGTAGGCCTTAAAAAAAGGCACTTATAAATCGTCAATTTTACAAAATGAATCTACAATGTGAATCTACCACCGGTTCGGAATGCTGATTCTACCGAGAAGAAACCGGCAAGAAACTCGGTAGTTACTCTTTTCAGCGTCAAAATATACATGAGTAAAATACACAATTTTTTTAAATGTTCTAAACCAAATCATACAATCAATGACTGTGGGAGATGACATAATATTATTACTTACAATAAAAGTGTAAGATTAACCAGAGCAGACTTAGTTACTCAATCGAGTAACTAAGGCGTGGAAGTCTGACCACTGGAACTCTGACCAAGTTCTTGAACTTGGTCAGAGTTTGTATACACGTTGCCAGAAAAACAGAAAAGGAAGTGTTACTTGTAAACAATGTTCTAGACTAAGATCGCGACTAAATATTCTGGAAAATTCTGGCAGGCCCTTTAAGCATATGGCAAAAATAAAAATTGGCTGGGTTAGATGGAGAACTGTGAAAAATATATACGGTCGAATTCAGAACCTCCTCCTTATTTTGAAGTCGGTTGATAAGTAGAGAAAGTGGCTAGCTCGTCGCTTTCACAACCACATACGTAAAATCCGATATACTATTAGTCGCCTTATACGACATGCTAGGCAAGAACCACAGTTGTCACACTCTTTTTAAGTCCCAGACCAACATGGGACTATGATAGATAAGCAAGAATATTACAGAAATACATTGCGTGGGTATACGGTATACGGTAGTGGCGTTTAACCTGCCTGCGTCATACATAACTGTGTGGGTACTCTGGAAAATATCGTCATCATTTTTTTTGAGAGGACATCGGTAGTTGGCCGAATGCGGCCTTTACTACCTACCGGCGGGGGAGCGGGAAACTCTCACCCCTTGAATTTAGGCAACAGCCTGAGGGCGCCCCCTACTAACCCAGTCCAGTTTTAGCTTTTGGCTGAACGTGGTTAAAGGGGCTTACTGCCCCTTTAACTGCCTACCCCTTCATGGATTATGGGCTATGATGTAATACATTACATACATTTTGCGCTCTGCTCTCAACGTTGTCTATCATCTCGAGTATATAACACAACTACTGTTTCGGCTAACTATTATTTTACGTTATTGTTTAACTATCCTAGCTAATGCTAATATTCTTTGCCTAGTCTCGGTCCACTTGGACCATGATTCTCAATTGCTATCTGACTTCCATAACCTTAAGGTGGTGGAACCAGAAAAAACAGATGATGATTAGACATTCATAGTTATTTGAATGCCTAAGTTACTTCGTTGTTTTCTTTTACCGCCGAGGTGGTGGTTTAAATATGAACATCGAATTTAAAATCCAGAGGTACCATGGATTTTAACCAATACTCCTGGACGAGAAAAGACTGGCTTCCAAAATATATCGATTGTCATGTCAAAAGGTCATTGCACCAGTCCACATGTACTGAGGCCGTCTGCCCACCCCTACTACCCCCACCCCTTATAGGCGATCCATCATCCCCCCCGGCTAAGTAAGACGCAGTGATAGGCGAGTTTCGCTTGTTATCAGAATTGGGAACATTCTTTGTAAATATCAAATAATGTGGTATTCATTTTGTTCTTATTTTGAACTAGCGATATGCCCCGGCTTCGCATCACCATCCATTAGTGAAAACGTAATAACTATTAGTTTTGCGGTTTTAATCTTACTGGTCTAGTAGACCATCCGTACTCAACCTTTCGAAGGACTCGTACAGGGTTCATGGTGTTGCGGGCCGCAATTTTGGTCGCCATGAAATCTTTTCACATAAGGTATATCTACTTATATACATATCATCACGCCCATTAAAATTTGTCGCCTAGAGCGCCAATGAAACGTTTTGCCTAGGGCGACAAAACGATTCACTTTATCAGGCCCAAAAAATTTTAGCCTAGTATGCCATTAAAACCTATTGCCTAGACGCCATTAATATTTATCGCCTAAGGCGCCAATTTTATACAGACAGACCCTAACAAAACTCCAACAATATCCCGAACTCAGTCACCCAACAAAATTGAAACGGACCTATAAAATCGCAGAAAATTCATTTGCAAAATAGTTTGCGCCGGAGCCGTGCTCGCCATAAATAAACCATATGTTTACTTAAACATATGTCTGCGTTCTACATACTATGTTATTGTAAGGTCGATGGCCGAGTTACAACAAATACATTTGAACCTTCTGCCATTCGCATAAGGGTGAAAATATTTATGCCTCTAACAAAAACGGTCTTGTTTGCCGAATTTTATTGCTATCTACATTCGTCCGTACAAAAGATTAAATCGAGTATTATATGTGCATATATGAATTGGGGGATGATATTGCATGTTTTCTCTTTTATGTAAAAAGTTTCCAATCGAGTTCAGACATTGTTATTCAAATAAGGTTCTTCATCAGGTCATATTATAATTGAACCTGGAGTTGTTAGCTAAATACTTTTTCTTCAAAAGTTCATATGAGGTGCTAGTTAAAGTCAAAACATATATTTTGGAGTTGCTGAAACTGTGAAATTGATACTCTTAAAATATTACCCTTTTAATGTAAAACAAACCGAAGCTACAAGAATAAGAAAAAGATTAAAATTTGTTATACTTTAGTTACCAGTTAGATACTGCGATACAGGCCAGTGAGCCTAGTGCAGTAGCTATAGTCACATCGAGATTGTATGCTTTATTACGTTAATAAATTTTATTATTATTTTTAGTGCAAAATATTTTTTCTCAGCAAAATGCTGGTATTTTATACCACTTACGGGCTTATTATTATTATTATTATTTTGTTTCAACGATATGTCTCTCTGCTGAGGTAATTAAATAAAGAGCACGGGCCTCGGCCAAGCGCAATTTATTGAACTTATATATTATATTATATAAATACATAACTATAAACTTAAAAATTTGCGGACTATTCTGCATGTATTTAAAACAGCAGCTTTTTGAATTAGTATGTATGTGGATGGATGTATGTCGAGTGTCCGCAGTCCTGTGTGTAAATCCTTTGGTATGTAGTCATACCAAAGGATTTACACACAGGACTGCGACTGCGAGTAATAATAATAATAATAGTTTATTATTATTATTACTTATGAAGTCAAATTAAAATCTGACATTAATCGCTGGTTTATTTATTTACAAACAATGAACTGATAATGTCGATGTTCTAACTCCATATCTATCTATACTAATATTTTAAAGCTGAAGAATTTGTTTGTTTGTTTGCTTGAACGCGCCAATACTGGTCCGATTTGAAGAATTCTTTCAGTGTTAGATAGCTCATTTATCGAGGATTGCTATAGGCTGTATATAATATTACCCAAAAACGCGGGTAAAACCGCGTACACAGCTAGTATTTTTATATAAGAAAATATTTGATGCGTACCTAGTAGTCAAAAACTCGAAAAGTAAATTATATAAAATAATATAATTATATAATATATTTGCGTAAAAAGCAAAAATGAGTCTATTTTAGGATTATTTTCTTTTCTTGTCACTTACTTAATAAAATAATAGTAGTAAGTTACTATCATCTATTATTTGCAAACAAAAGAGAACAAGAGAATACTGTTTTAAGTTTAGTCAGGACAAACAGATAATTTCTTAATGATTTTTTATTTATAAGTATTTCATATACCTACTTTGTAATATTTTAACATAACAAGCAAAAATATCAATATTTTTTTTTGTAGGTATAAATTATGTGCAATTACAAATATCAATGCAAATGCAAATTATCCCTTATAAACATTAATTAGTTAAACCAGCGCTCTTAAACAGCGGATGGAAAAGCGTTAAGTAATTTAACAGCAACTTAAGATAATTGCCGAAGCGTTTTCAACTGTTTTGTAATAAATTATGCTAATCGCTCTAATGAGGAGAGAACAATTATGAATTTATACTTTTTATTAGCGTTGAAAAGAGAAGTTGTATCCTCAGGAAGCTATAGTGGGAAGTATCAAATTATATTTTGACTGGTCCGATGGTCGAGTGGTCAGAGACCCTGGCCACGAAACCGAGGGTCGCGGGTTCGAATCCCGCTAGGGGCAAATGTTTCGTGTGATGAACATGGGCATTTGTACTCGAGTTATGGATGTTTATAAACGTATTTAAGTATGTCTATCCGTTCACCTAGTATCCATAGCACAAGCATAAGCTTAGTTTGGGACTAGGGAATTGGTGTGTGAGTCTTGAGAATTTATTTATTATTTATTTATATTGATCAAGGTATATATATCTATACAAATTTATAGAAAGCGTTACTACCATAATTAGCTAGCTAAGCGACGCGTCTTATCATGCAAAGAGCATTGGTTGAAATCCGAGTGAGTACCTATGGATCTGTACACTGTCTACACATAGCGTTACCAGGCGTCCGGATAAAGCCGGACATAGTTAGGCTTTTTGATTGCGTGTCCGGCCAAAATAAGTGGTGTCCGGCTTGTCGGGCTTTTATTAGGCTTTTTGCATTTCGCAAATGAGCGAGTGCCGAGCGTGGCCGAGCGCAGGCGAGTCGACTATCGGTCGCTTCCGCAGTCCGTCAATAATGTAGGGAGTCCGGCCTTTTTACCTAAATGTCCGGCCAAACTGTCTGGTCTGTCCGGCTATTAGGTTTGGCGACCTGGCAACCCTATCTACACCAGTAGTTTCGAGCCCAGGGGATATTATCCCCGCGAGGGTAAATCAGCATTCTCTCACTGGCGAAATAAATCAGCTATTCTCTCAATACACCATTAGTCGCCTTTTACGACGTGTTAGACAAGTAACTTAGTTGCTGGTAAATTCTAATTATGTCAAACAACATAGAATGTGTCTCATGTTGGTCCGGGACTTAAAAAGAATGTGCCAACTGTGTTCCTTGCCTAGCATGTCGCAAAAGGCGGCTTATGGTATATTGGGTTTTGGGTGTGTGAGCTTTTAGGCGACGAGCTAGCCACTTGCCACTACTTTTTTACAATTATCTGTGTAACCCAGTTTTTATTTTTTGGTGAATGTGATTAAAGGGGCTTGCCCCTTTGACTCTGCCTACCCCTTCGGGGACAAGGAGCGTGATGACATGTATTAATGTGTATGTAAGTGGTTGAAAAATAAATTTCAAAGAAACTGACAACATACAGAACATAGCAAGATAAATAAAAGCTCATACAAGCTAGCAAGCTGATAAATGTCTGTTGTGTCTAGACGCAGTGATTTCGTCTACGAAGGCGCTGCTTAAGCATTATAAGTGTAAGTTATATCAGAGTACCAAGGCGTATGTCTGTGAAATTTTGTGAGACAAATGGAGATTAAATCTTCTGTCGGTCTGTTATATTTTCGGGCCTAAAAAGCTTGGTATGTTGTTATGGACTTAGGTGAGTTTGAATCTTACGAAAGGACACACATTGGCTACATTTTTGAAAAAATATGTAGATCCTATAAAACACGTCCTGGAAGAAATCCGATTCAAAATGGCCGGAGCGACAAGAGAGTTAACAAAACAAACTCACTTTTACATTTATTATACTTACACATAAATATCTTGCGTATATATACATATATATTTTCCGAATAAATAGTGCCCCAATTGTTTATCAACTCAACGGAACAGACAAACGTGTTATTTTTGTATTTATTATATTCGTAAACACCTAAATAGGCTAGATGACTAAAGCATTCTGTTTAGTCCGTCAGTTGGATTATAAAAAAATATTGAACACGTATTTTTTTATTTATTTGTCAAACAAACATTGCCGAAGATACAATGCATTCAAGTTGCGCGTGACGTCACGCATTCGTACAATTTTTACAAAATAGTGACGTCGCAAGCCCCCACCTCAAAACTTTGATGATCTTTATCTTTGTGATTTTTTGTTCATTTGACAAAGCGGAAAATATGTGTCTAATATTTTTGTATAATCTAACTGACGGACTTAATAGAATTATAGATTTTTAATGCAGTCATCATTCCTATTGTCAAATTAGTGTATTTACAGAGCTGTTATGTAAATAACTGAATTAAAAATTAGACCGAGCCTCGATATACCCAATTAATATGCTTCAGGCGTATATTTCAGTATTATGTTGCCTCATTGGTGTACTCATATATCATGTATCTGGGTTGAAGTTAATGTTGCGTTTCGTATCGACGTTTTATAGCTGTTCGTACCACGCGTTGTCCGTCAATGAGCCTTGTCATCACTATCATCTTCCTGGCGTATGTCCTGATTCCAGTTTAGGTCCGATTAGACTGATATATATAATATGATATAGATATATGATCCTAGATAGTGCAACTATAACGTTAAAGTGGCTATTTGACTGCTACTCTGACATAGAGGATCTAAACAAATGGATCAAGAGTACGCAATTATAGTTCATTCATGTTTGTGTGGCAAGGACTAACGTCTAATTTTCGGTCCGCGAAAGCTCTAAAATTCTCATTGGTCTCAATAATAAAAGGATGTTTTACGTTGGATCAATTTATTTTGCAATTAGTTGAAAATAAATGCATGCTTAATATTTTTAAGCATGCATTTATTTTCAACTAAAAATAATACGGTTCTCAATCATAAAAAGCTTTGCAATCTCTGCAATACACCGAGACCTGTCAAGCCTACACATTTCTGTTTAATCTGTTGCACTTATAAACAAATAGAGAACATAACATGCAAATAGCTGATTGCGTTACATCCGCCCGAACATTGAGTAGGAGCAAATGTGTTCTGGCGGAAACTGCAAATTACACGGTGCAGGGGAAATCGGGCGTTTGTTTAGAAAACTGCTAAGTGGCCGTTGAAGAGGTTGCAACACGATTATTTATACCACTCTTCTGCGTAGCCTTATGTCCCGTGCTAATTATATTAGTTGTTACCAGCGACTTCGTTTGCGTGGGATTGAAGACAATTTTTTTTTTAATCCTATGCCTTCTCGGTGTAGTCTATTTCAATGTTCATATTCATCAAAATCGGTTCAGCCGTTTAGACTTGAACGGAACAAGAAAAAAAAATTTGTTCGTTGTCCCGTGTCTGGGTGTTAATATCAAATATTTAAGTATATATTTGTAATAGCACTGTTGATTCTGATTTTCGTAAAACAAGTGCCTATGCTACTTACCTCGGAGTCAGATCAATGTATGTGATGTAGTCTGATATTTAAAAAAAAATCTCCTGCGGTAGCCTATGGACATTAGCTTCACAAGTGCGTCGGCGACCTTGCAGACCTTTGGGCATCCGGAACTATAACTCAACCGAGACATAATAGTTGTGTTAAACATTCGAGATGATAGATAACGTTGGGAACCTTACGCAAAATGGATATCGGATGTATACTCTGAGAATCGTAACTTATACACACACACACACACACATAACATCACGTCCATAATCCCCGAAGGGGTAGGCAGAGGCAAAGTGGCAGCATGCCCCTTCAACCACATTCAGCCAAAAAAAAATCAGGGCTGGGTTAGATGGAAAATTGTGAAAAAGCAGTGACAAGCGGCTAACCTGTCGCCTACACAATCACACACCCAAAAGCCCATATACCATTAGCCGTATTTTACGACATGCTAGACAAGACCACAGTTGGCACATAAATTATATTCGTAACTTATCGTTACGAATATAATTTATTTGATCATAAAAAAAAAAAATTCAGTCGAATTGAGAACCTCCTCCTTTTTTTGAAGTCGGTTAAAAAGGACATGACATGTCCGTTGTCCAATTTTTCACATTGTGAAAAATCTATCTTCTATCTCTAAGAGGATGCACGACAGTCTCTAACAGTTTTAGCCGTAAATGAAATTGAGTAGAGTAGGGTAAAAATACTTAGTACACTATTTATTAGTCGCCTTATACGACATGCTAGGTAAGCAACATTATTTTTAAGTCTCACGAGACCAATGTCGATAAAGAAAAAATTTAGATACAAATCACGCGCACATTATATAAAAATTATTAAAAATCGAGTTAGGTTATACATAAAAACAAGCAGTCCCGGCTTGGGCAACCGCACGGGTAAACATTTTTTTTTTTAACTTTACCTTTTTTTCAAAATATTCTATACGCTTTTTTTAATCAGGGATGTAAAAAAAAATTGAAATCAAGTAGTTTTTGAGTTTATTCGTTACATACATACTAATCCCCTTTATAATAATAGTGCAGATTGTGAAAAGTTGTGTAAATTTGTGACAAGTGGCTAACTCGTCGCCTACACAATTATAAATCTTACACCATTAGTCGCTTTTTACGACATGCTAGGCAAGAAACACAATTGAACATTCTTATTAAGTTCCACACTAACATGTACCCAAAAAAATATACTTTAAAATAACTCTTACAAGCACTTTAGAGGTCATACACCGTATTGAATGCGTCATTGCTTTCGTATTTCTTTTTATGGATACATTCACCCCTTCCTCCCTAAGTATCAGTGATGTTTACAGCACATTTCAGAGTCAGGTATTAACGGTATTCTTAGAAATCTAAAAGTATTTTATAGTGTTTATGTGAATTGTGCTGGGATCGTAAACTAAATATTAAACGGATTTTATAGAGTTTGATCATTAAATAAATAATAAATAAATTCTCCAGACTGATAAACCAATTCTCTAGTTCCAAACTAAGCTTATGCTTGTGCTATTGTATGTGCATTTAACGTCACACGATGTTACTTAGCACAGACCTACATCATTTATGTTACAGTCAAACTATCGAGATTATTTGTCCTAGTCTCATTTTATAACCGATATAGGTAAGGGAAATTATGTAATAACAGATGGAAATAATTAGAGATTATTACTTTATTGGCCTTGGCCTTCACTCATTTTGATTGTGTATTATATAAATATCAGACTACATCACAAACATTGATCTGATTTCGAAGTAAGCTTAAGCACTTGTGTTACGGATATCAACCGTGGTATTACAAAAATATACTTAAATATTGGATATTAACACCCAGACACAGAACAAACACAAGTATTCATCATTAAATGTTCAATAAACTACCACAAAGTATTTTAACATTACCCTTACATAGATTCAAATTATGCATTAAATCATTTTTAATGAGTAAGGGCTATTACAAGATCGAAGAATTCCTCAATGACAAAGATTTATGGTTAACTTCATTATAAATTGTTCATCTGCAGTGATATCTAGTCTTAAGTGTGGATTAATTAAGTTTACAAAATTGTATAATTGGCATTTAAAAGAGTAACTATCGAGTTTCTTGCCGGTTTCTTCTCGATAGATTCTACCTTCCGAACCGGTGGTAGTATTATGTGTTCTTTTTTTTGTATATTGACTATTTATAAGTGCTTTCTTGAAGCCTATATAAATAAAGATATTTTGAATTTGAATTTGAATTTGAATACGAATGTTTGTCCTGGGTGGGGATCGAACCCACAACGCTTAGCGCGTGGGGCAGGGTCACTACCGAATGCGCTATCGAGCCAGTCATTATTTTTGTAATGTCAAAATAATTTATGAATACAAATGTACGTGTCGGTATTGACATTAAATAAATATTTTTAAATACTTTTGCTTGTTCCCGTTAATATCTCAATTAGCTTGATCGATCTTGAGGGATTTTCACTGGCAGATAAGTGACGGTACTTGGGCAATTTAAGAGAACGATTCATACCCCTATGGTATTTGTTATAAATACCCTAAATAAAGATGGAAAATATCCTAGCGTTAATTTGGCTTTTATAACATAACATCACACCCATAATCGCCGAAAGGGTAGGCAGAGTCAAAGGGGCAGCTGGCCCTTTTAACCGCATTTGGCCAAAAATCAACCTGGGCTGGGTTAGATGGAAAATTGTGAAAAAGTGGTGACAAGTGGCTAGCTCGTCGCCTACACAACCACATACCAAAAAGCCCATATACTATTAGCCGTCTTTCACGACATGCTAGCCGCTAGGCGAACACAGTTGGCACATTCTTTTTTTTTGGTAGTCCCAGACCAGTAAGCTTTTATAATTAATTAATAACTTAATTATGAAAAAGGTATACGGTGTGTTATATCCCGATAAGACCTCTATTATACCACAAAGACCTTCTTCTATGAAATATACGTTATGGGTGTGAAATACTATAAATGCGCCATATCTCCCTTAACATCTCCCATTGAATAACTATTAGGCTGGTACCAAAACATTACAACACGTTTTGCTTCGCGAATATCAGTTCCATTGTTTCTGCTACTAATCACTGTTACCTCACGATACATTATACTGTTCACTGATGCGTATACGGCCCTGACTGACGAAATACAGTTGGGTCATCATCACTAGTGATGTTGAAATATCGAGTGATCGGTAACAGTGACGGGGATATCAAGTGACGAATAATACTTGGTTATATAGTGACGTATAATTTGTATCGTAGTAAGTTATTGTAGTAAGTGGTCCGACTAAAAAGTCGGACCACTTACTACAATAACTTAGTCTGACTAGATCGTAAATATAACTTTCAATGTTATTATGAAATATTATAAAATAGTAGCCCTAGGTACTTGTAATTCTCTACTTGATTTAGTAATTAACCAATTAATTGAAATTTTACACCCACCTCCACTAATTACGTTGCAAAAAAAGTTTCTAAATAATAGCGAAGTAACAATTTTGATATTGTGTTTTCCATTCCAATGCAATATAGTTTTAATATTTTTACTAAGATTTGTATCTTGTGTTGTGCTTATAAATCATCATCATCTTCCTAGCGTTACGTCCCGTGCTTAGACGGGGTCCGCTTAGACCATGATCCAGGATTTAGCGAGTCTGGTAATTACATCGAAGCGACTGCCGATCTGACCTTCGTAACCCTAAGATAGGGGAACCAGACAATTTTTGGATCATGGTTACAAATGCAAAGTTGTTTGAATTTGCAGGTTTCATCACGATGTTTTCCCTCACCGTCGAGCTAGTGGTATGAATACGTACATAGATTTGAAAAATCCAGAGGTACGTGTCCGGGTTTGAACCCGCACTCCTCGGTTAAGAGGCGCGTGTCCTTACCATTGAGCTACCACCGCTACCACCGCACCGTTGTGCTTATAAATGATGTTTCTAAATATCTAAATATTTAAATATTCACAGTATGCAATAAGTTGTCATTGATTGATTTTAATGTATCTACTATATTTCTTAAACTTGTCTATTTAAGATTAACACAAGTATATTCAAAAAGTGGGTTATTCACCAACTCGACACAAGACGGCCACACGTGTGTCTAGTTGGTAAAACTGAAAATTAGCATAACTTATTATTTCGTCATCTGGTCACGCTAATAGCATAAGTTGGCTACAGTTTTTTAAATAGCCAGGCAATGACTACAACATTTAATGTCATTTTTAAAACCTACCCATCTAAGTTTATAAAGTGGCAACGCTATCAATATGCAGTAAATCGTACGTAACTTACGGTAAATATCATGTTACAAAATATCACGTGAAAATCACACCACAGTGTCACTTCACTAAAACCTAATAGTGGTTATTTGACCAAGGAACCAATAGCTGCTAATTAGCAAATGTATTGGCTTGCTCACTGACACTCCTTGATGGTCATTTCAATATTGGATGCATAATTATTAGAGTTTGTGTCTTTTGTTGTTATAAGTTGAATATATTTTATTGTTATTGTCGATATTTATAGTATTGTAATGTTTTATAAGCTACAGTGAGTAATTCATTATTTAATGTTAATGACCGGCTCGATGGCTCATTCGGTAGACCAAGCCCCAAGCGCCGTTGTAGGTTCCATCCCCACCCAGGGCAAATATTCGTTTGATGAATACTTGTGTTCGTTCTGTGTCTGGGTGTTAAGTTTATATTTGTAATAACACTGTCGTTTCTGATATCCGTTACACAAGTGCTTAAGCTACTTACCTTGGAGTCAGATCAATGTATGTGATGTAGTCTGATATTGATTATTTATTTATTTTTTATTATTATTTTATATTCAGGTGCACAAATTTAAATAATTTAATTATAATTGAAGCTTAAATACGATGGGCTTTAAATAACCTTGCTGCACGGATGGGTGATCAAGCGTGATTCGCATCTCACTAATAACATGCAAATTTCCTTGAATCGAACAAAGGGATTAGTTCTAGACATAATCAGCTGTTTTCAATTAAAATAGTAGATTTCAATTAAAGTACATTGTACCTATGCAATGATTTTTAATCATTTTTAACTGTACAACGTATTATAATTAAAATAGAGTAGTAGTAGTAGTAGTAGTTTTGTAGTAGTAAAATCAGAGTTCAAGCACAGGACCAAAACGGTTTAACGTGTTTCCGAGGCACGGGGGTGATTAAATTTGAATTTTTTGAACGGGATTTGAACTCGGAACCTCTTGGTCCTTAGTCGGCGCATGCTACCACTGGACCGACGAGGCAGTCACTGTTATTAATAAGTACGATGGTAGCTTAATGTTAATGATTATTAATCATTAACTTATTAATCATTAACTACGGTCATAATCAATTTATTTAAATAATTATGTATTGTATATCCTTATAATGGTTTACGGGCTTTTGGGTATGTGACTGAGTAGGCGACGAGCTAGCCCCTTGTCACTCCTTTTTCACAGCTTTTCATCCAAATCAGCCTCCCATATTGGTCTGGGACTTAAAAAGAATATGCCAACTGTGGTTCTTGCCTAGCATGTCGTAGAAAACGACTAATGGTGTATCGGGTTTTGGGTGTGTGATTGTGTGGGTGAGAGGTTCGCCGCTTGTCACTGCTGTTTCACAATTTTCCATCTAACCCAGCCCGGCTTTATTTTTGGCTGAATGTGGTTGAAGGGGCATGCTGCCCCTTTGACTCTGCCTACCCCTTCGGGGATTATGGGCGTGATGTTATGTATGTATGTATCCTTATTTAAATCCTGTTTTATTTTTTGGTTGAACATTTGACTCTGCCTACCACTTCGGGGATTACGGGCGTCATGATATGTATGTATGTATGTACTCAACAAAAAACATAATTTAAGTAAATTAACACCATACCTGCTAAATATAACATTGACATTTCAAATGAGCATACAAATTTAATGATGTTACATTAAAACTCGCACTACTTACATAATAAACGACTTTTCACTCGAACGAGACCACAAACAATTAGCGTTAGGTTTTAATTGTTAAGAAAACATTAAATCCAGATCTGAAGACGAGATTTTCGGACGAAATTAATAACAGACAACAATTAGCGGTAATTGTGCGATGGCGGACAGAGATGGTTCGAAATGAAAGCGAAAACTGAATGTGGGTAAAACTGTGAATAGGTGCTTTCCTTCCTTTCGTAATTCATTCAAAACTGTTCCCAAGAGTGGTCATATAATGATAGGCTGAGTGCACACTGTTAAAGTGGAGCGATGCATTTGCATGTTTGCATATAAAGCTCATCTTTAATTAATAGTTATTCTGTCTTACATTTTATGGTGCATATTTTTGATAAATTGACAATATACTTAAATAATACAATTAATTGTTTGCTGTAACAATTCTAAGTGCACTCCGTCCTAGATTTGGTCTTAGTCTCTAAAGTAACAAAATATACTAAGTAAAACTAGTTAATTGTTAAATTTCTAAATTGCTTTAGTAATTAGTTTTTATTATTTTAATATTAGTCTAACTGATAGTTAGCAGAGTATTGTTTGTTTAACAACCTCCCGCCTGATGTCAGACACAATTGAATCACAAATGACTCATCACATACGATGAGAGAATGTGCTTATTTTGTCGAGTGTGTATTTTAACAATAAAACAATAGTGATCTAGTACCTATTAAAAGTTACATACAACGACATATGATAAGTACTTTTATTTAAAAACATAAAAACATATTTACCTACTATTTAGTGATATTGTAAAGATAATCCAATATCATCATCTTCCTAGCGTTATGACCCGTGCTTAGACGGGGTCCGCTTAGACCATGATCCAGGATTTAGTGAGTCTGGTAATTACATTAAGGCGACTGCCGATCTGACCTTCATAACCCTAAGATAGGGGAACCAGACAATTTTTTTGGATCATGGTTACATATCCAAAGTTGTTTGAAATTGCAGGTTTCATCACGATGTTTTCCCTCACCGTCGAGCTAGTGATATAAATACGTACATAGATTTGAAAAATCCAGAGGTACGTGCCCGGGTTTGAACCCGCACTCCTCGGTTAAGAGGCGTGTGTCCTTACCATTGAGCTACCACCGCTCTCAAAGATAATCCAATATCATCAAATGATATTATCTGTCCATCAAAGTAATCGTTTCAATGTAATAAACAGACTCGTTAAATCAATTACGCTCCAAGTGGACCCAGATTTAGATCGTCAGTTTCGTAATACAAAGAAGATATAAAATCAGCTGATTTTATACATCATCTTCTTAAGGTTATATTGATGAAGAGAGAGAGAGAGATAGAGCGTATGTCAAGAGAGTTAGATGCGCTAGATGTGACAATCCGAACCGGTGGTAAATTCAAATTGTTCTATTTTGTACCTATTACTTGACGATTTACAAGTTCTTTTTTGAGGCCTACGTAAATAAAGATATTTTTGACTTTGACGTTAAAAACATCGAAGAAGTGAGGTATATATATACTTGTATGCTCCCCAGAGGTATTTGCGGCAGCGTAAACACCTTCACTCAGGCGGTGAGGGGTACCGCGGAGTTTTAGTGGACATACCCCGGCCACTTACCACCTTTGGCCGGAGCAAGGACCCCATGCTCAAGGGTCCCTGGGAGTCCCAGTGACGCCATCCTGCGAAAAGCATTCCTTTGCGTAACAAAAAAAAAATGTGAGGTTGTATATGGCGTTCGGTTCTCTCTGCCTACCACGCTAGGGAATTTGCGTGAAGTTAGATTTTTTAGTTTATACTAGCTGTGCCAGCGGTGTCACCCGCGTTTATGGTTAATATTATAAAGACTATTTCCGTCATACATGATTTCTATGTAACTTTAACCATTAAGGCTGCACACGCGACGGAAGCTTAAAAAATGGAGCAACTTCTCCCGTTTTCCCAACATTTCCTTTTACTACTCTGCTCCTATTGATTGTAGCATGATAAAAAGTATACTATAACCTGCCCAGGAGTATGAAGAATAATTGTACCAAGTTTCGTTAAAATCCGTCGAGTAGTTTTTGTTTCTATAAGGAACATACAGACAGACAGACAGACAGACAGACAGACAAAAATTTTACTGATTGCATTCTTGGCATCAGTATCGATCACTAATCACCCCCTGATAGTTATTTTGAAAATATATTTCATGTACAGAATTAACCTCTACAGATTTATTATAAGTATATAGATTAATGTTAGATAGGTATTTTCATTATATAACCGTCTTTAAAGTACTTACTTGTATAATACTAAAATACCCAATACACGCAATCTCACCTACCAACCAAATTCCCAGATATACAAAAACAATTATACAAAGTGACTCTTAAGAGTGTGTTCCAAGCGCTTGAATCACTTTGCACGTGGAATAGTGATGCGCTGAAAGTGAAATGTGATAGAAAGTGTCGCGAGTAACGAGTAGTGATGTGCGTTACCGAGTAACGCATCTCAGAAGCAACATGGGACTACATAAGCGGGACAGTGAGTATTGACTAGTCTAATTTCACCGTATATTAAAACTTAGAATTTTTAATTAAAACTAAAGTTAAAACGGCAAGATGGTATGCGGGTTTCGTCTATAGTGCGTCGTACATTTCACCCGCACACCTGAGATGTCGCGTTATTGAGAAACCATTTTTGATTTGCTTAATATAAGTTTTATTTAATATTGAACGGAGTACATTGTATAAAAATGGTATTATTTTGTGATCGTGCTGTGAAGTAGATAATATTGGATATTAGTTTATCAACATATTTATTTTTGAGAAGTGCATCAGTGTTAAGCCACTTCACGTGACAACCTGCTTTTGGCCCGATTTTTAAGCGTTCCAATATCAGGTAAGTAATCTTCCATAAACACATAAAAATGTAATAAAGCACTAAGTTCCTCTGTCTTATTGTTAACTAATCAACATACTATTCGATATTTATAGAAATCAATCTTGCGGTTAATTTCTCAATGCTGATTGACAAAAAAATTATACGTTTTAACCGAAAAAAATAGCTTCTCACTATGTGGGTGACGAAGTGCGCAGACGACATACTGAAGAGACTGTGGCACGTGAAGTATCATAGGGTTGCCACCTGTGCTTTGTATATAACTAGCTGTGCCAGCGGTGTCACCCGCGTTTAGACTATTTCCGTCATACATGATTTCTATGTAACTTTAACCATTAAGGCTGCACACGCGACGGAAGCTTCAAAAATGGAGTAACTTCTCCCGTTTTCCCAACATTTCCCTTCACTACTTTGCTCCAATTGATTGTAGTGTGATGAAAAGTATACTATAACCTGCCCAGGAGTATGAAGAATAATTGTACCAAGTTTCGTTAAAATCCGTCGAGTAGTTTTTGTTTCTATAAGGAACATACAGACAGACAGACAGACAGACCGACAAAAATTTTACTGATTGCATTTTTGGAATCAGTATCGATCACTAATCACCCCTGATAGTTATTTTGAAAATATATTTCATGTACAGAATTTACCTCTCTACAGATTTATTATAAGTATAGATAAGGCGAAGTATATAGTAAGTAGGTAGATTAATAAAAAGTTTTAGTTTTAAAATCACTTGTATTACTAGTTAAGGTGAAATTAACTATATAAGTGATTTTATAATTTAATACGATTCTGATATTTCGTGTATGGTCCACAAAAGCATTTTTTTCTTTCGAGGTTTTTTTCTTATAAGTACAATAACATACGATTAAATAAACAATATTACTTATTTATGTCCCACATTTTAAAGGTTTTTTTTCATGTATAAAACAACACATTGATTGCTATGGGCTAATTGTAAGCAAAAACCCATTATTGAACAGTTTATTAGTACATACCTACTTGAATTTTTAAAAGGTTGATAAAGGTGGCAGCCCTACATCCCAATAGCAAATCAGAACAGACATTGCATCGAGAGCGATTACGCAGCAATTTGTCGTGAGACACGCGCTCGTGTCGAAGTTCGCTCATTAAGATGCGCCCGCGCATCGCCTGCCTGTGTTGTCATATTGACGCACTTTTTGGCTTTATGGCTATCAACCTACCAATATGAGCGCTACCTATTTTTAAAGATATCAAAATATTCCATTAACGAATTATATTAATATACTACGTAATGGATTTCGGCAAAAAAAATATATATATATATAACTTACTTCTGTTATTTACAT
This sequence comes from Glyphodes perspectalis, assembly GCA_951394215.1. Taxonomy (NCBI): domain Eukaryota; kingdom Metazoa; phylum Arthropoda; class Insecta; order Lepidoptera; family Crambidae; genus Glyphodes; species Glyphodes perspectalis. Next base: position 12,955,225 of record OX596218.1, on the reverse strand, counting down.
ATTACTTTTTAAGATTGGATGTTAATTACTGTTAAATAATATTACATACTATATTTAATAAATATTGTTCTTTTTTTGGTGAATGTGGTTAAAACGGTTTGCTGCCTCTTAGACTCTGCCTACCCTTCGGGGATAACAGTCAGTCTAGGGATATTGGTGAGAGCTACATCTCTTACAAAATTCGCACTACCTGTATAGTAATAGTATGTTTTAAGTATTAATATTTATATATGGAAAGTTGTACGTGTTCAAAATTTGTCTGAAATAAACTTATTAACATTTCATAATAACATTTAAGATAGATAGACCTACCGATTGTCCTTTTAAAATTTGCCAATCTGCCACATTTGTGCAGTTCATCTGCTTCGTAAATTCGAGTTGGCAACACTGGGTCCGGCGAAAGTGTTACCGCATCGCGTTAAGTGCATTTTAAATAGAACCGTCTATCATTGCGGTAAACAAATATATGTCTGTTGGAAAGCACGTTTAAGATGCCACTAGCCATTATCGGTGGAACAAAAAATATAAATACATACATAACATGACGCTCATAATCCCCGAAGGGGTAGGCAGAGTAAAAGGGGCAGCAGGCCCCTTTAACAACAAACTGGTCTGGGTTAGATGGGATATTGTGAAAAAGTTGTGACAATTGGCTAGCATATCGCCTACACAATCACATACCCAAAACCCGATATACGATTAGTCGCCTTTTCCGACATGCTAGGCAAGAAACACAGTTGGCACATTCTTTTTTAGACTAACATTGGACAACATTAAAATTAAATAAATTATGCCTGCATGAAATTCGGTCTGTAGCAGTTATCGTCTCATGGGATGTATAAATTGTCCAAGGATTAAAAACATACTAAGTTATTTCATGGGTTTGAAATTTTATGGCGAAGCACATTTTATCACAAACACCCAAAAAGTGGGTTAGTTAACAGACAGTTACTTAGTAAATTTATAATATTAGTCAAGGTTTGCTAGATAAGCTAACCACCGAGAATTTGTATTTGTATCATTAGTTACATATATTTTTCGGGATATAAGCTATCCTAATATATAATATATAATAATATCAATTATTAATATTCTTGTATAGTTTAAAATAAAGACCAAATTGCGTTTCTCTGTAAAAGAAAATAATTTATTTACAAAAAATCTACATTACTACATTTTATAAATGAATTTAATGAATTGACAAAATATTTACATACCTGTAAAAGAAACAACATTTAAAGCCTCTATTTACTATTTTGATATTTACTATTACGATAAACGATATTATTTAAATTGAAAAAATTATAACTTAAATATGTATGTCAGTATTGACATTAATAGAAAAGTCAAATTTAAGAAAACCTAATTATGAGTAAAAAGATTAGTAAAAAGGTTTTCTTTACATCTCCCCCCCTCACATAGTAACATTTGCATGTGGCAATGTTACACACATTGTTCATTAATTTATAAACACTGGAGATAATTTGGTAATGTGATATAAATTTGACTCTGCTTTCTTGCGTCCAGTATCAACTTCATAAATTGAATTGGAGATCTTACTCAGAATTGTATATGGACCAATTCTCAATTCATCCAATTTCTTCCTGTTAAGTCGATTACCGCTTTCCACATAGACTCTATCTCCTATTTCGAAATTATATTTCTTTCTATGTAAATCAAATATTTTTTTATTGTAATTGTGAGATTTTATCGTATTCTCAAGAGCTAGTATCCGATCTTTTTTCAGGTCGTCTTCAGTACATCTCGACTTCAATTCATATGGTAGAATATTTACATTTTCGCCTTCCAAGAGATATTTCGGGGCAAATTTCGTCACTGTGTGTTCAGTTTCGTTATATTTCTCTACACATTTCTGGGCAATAGTTGTCCAAGCTATTTTCCTATCGCCTTCATTAATTTTACATCTTATCTTGTTTACTAAAGTCTGATTTAGTCTTTCATTAAGCCCATTTGAAAATGGTGAATCCACAGCAGTAAAAATCATTGTGATGTTTTCCTTCTTAAGACATTCTTTAAATTCTTTAGAATTTATTCCAGGATATTGATCCGTTAACACCATATCAATTTTGTAGCTTTGTGTCACATTGTTTACAAGTTTAATAAAATCTTTAGAGTTTTGATTTCTTGATGTGACGCAATAAGCATATCTTGTAAAATGGTCGACTAGAAGGTGCAGGTATTTTTTTGTTGATCGTGATCCTCCAAATCCACCAATCGTGTCAATAGATACAATTTCAAATGGCCGTAATGCTGGACCCAAATGTGATAATAATCCATACTTTGTCTTTCTTCTTGATTTGTTTTTTATACAAATTTCGCAATTATCACAAATTTGTTTAATGTTTGTGATAATATTCCTTGCAGTATAAAATGGTGTTATTTTACTTATCATCTGGCTTCTTCCAAGGTGACAGTAAGTATTGTGAATATTATTGATTAGAGTTTTGCTAAGTCCTTCTGAAAGTATGATTTTTTTCTTTCCTCTATATTTCTTGTAATAGATTTCATTTTCAAATATAAGTTTTTCTTTTTCTAGGCCGATATTTTTGTTTTGGTCGTTCTTAATTTCTTCCAGCTTTATTAAATTTACTACTTTTAAAATGTCTTCAGTATTATCATAAGGTTCTAGGACTGGGTTTCGGCTTAAACTATCTGCTTCTTGATTTAAAATACCTGGGTTATACTTAATTTTAAAATTATATTGGGACAGATAATACATTAAATCTCCTAGTTCTTCATCAGGTCTAGCTCTGATATTCATATTTTCCAATGGTTTATGATCCGAGTATACTACAAATTCTTTTCCCATAAGCCAATGTTGCCAATATTTCACAGCTTCTTTTATTGCCAAACATTCCAGATATATCGCCTTCTTCTTTTTTTGAGTTTCAGTTAATTTTTTTGAAAAATATGCTACTGGCTTACTGTTACCACTTTTGTCTTCTTGCTTTAACACTGCTCCTACTCCTTTGATACTAGCATCCGTGTAAATACTTACTGGTAACTGAGGGTCATATATCTTCAGAATTGGCTCCGAGCATAACAATGCCTTCATTTTATCAAATGATTTCTGACATTCTTCTGACCATACAAATTTTACATCCTTTCGTAATAAATTGTGTAACGGGTCAAGAATAATTGCACTATGTGGAATAAATTTATGATGAAAATTAACTTTTCCCAGGAATTGTCTTATATTTTTTCTGGTTTTCGGGATAGGAAAGTTTTTGACAGCGGTCAAATAATCTTTTAGAGGTCTGATTGAATTGTTTTCTATTATATGACCTAAATATTTGGCATAATTATTTGCAAAAGAACATTTAGAAAATTTTAGTCTGAATCCCTCTGTTAATATTGCCTTCATAAGTTTTGAAAGATGTAATAAATGTTCTTTAAAATTCTTTGAAAAAATCAAAATGTCATCTATAAAATTGACAGCAAAACCAGAGAGTTCGTATTTCCTTATGATGTTTCCCAATATTCTTTGGAAGATGGCTGGAGCAGTCTTTAATCCAAATGGGAGACATGTCCATTGAAAATGGCCTTCTTGTGTGACAAAAGCAGTCTTATATCTATCTTGAATTTTTAAAGGAATTGACCAAAATGCTGAATTTATGTCCAACGTAGAAAAAAAATTACAGTTCACAGCTTTTATCATTAAATCCTCGATTAACGGAAAAGGCTGTGATTGAGGAACAACTATCTTGTTCAGTTCTCTGAAATCTATACACATTCTTGATTTTCTTCCATCTTCTTTTTTATATGCTAGAGTAACTGGTGCAGCAAATGGGCTGTATGAATCCTCAATCAAATTCTTTTCTAATAGTCTTGATATTTGGTTTTCTATTTCCTTTCTATCCTCAGGTGTGCATCTGTATGGACGTTTGTAGCAGTATTTGTCAACCATCAAGTCAATATGAGCCTCATAATCTCGCACAGTACCAATATCATATTTATCTTTAGCGAAAACTGGTTTGTACTGTTCTATCAGACTTTTTATTTCGGTTTGTTGGTATGAATCTAAATGGTCAATTAACATTTCAAAGCCATCCAAATTAATATGTTCATTAAAATTGATTTCACATTTATCTATGTGTTTTGTTTCTTGTTCTAGTATCTCAGAGTGTGTGAATAAAAATTCTTCATTTTTGTCACCTAGTACATTAGGAATGTCGACATTTGTAATTGTTGTTGTTTCACTCTTTGTATAGTTATTTTTACATTGTATGATCTCTAAATCTTCATTTTGAATTAATTTGAATTTTTTTATGCAATCCAAACCGATTAGAAAATCATAGTTAAAGTTTTCATTATCTACTATAAAAACTTCCATATCTTTCTCGATATTGTAAATTTTTAATTTTAGTGTAACCATACCGTTTGTTTTCTTCTCACCATTAATAGTCTTCAAGTTAGCTTTTTGTATATTACTGGTATTTTTCTTTGGACGTATATTCAATAATCTTGCATTTATTAACGACACGTTTGATCCTGAATCATAAATTCCAGTAATATTTAAAATATCATTTAAGAGTAACTTTACTTTTATTAATGGTGGCACCACTAGTTTTTTGGGTTTTCTTCGTTTAATTCAACTTCTAATTCCGAGTTATTTACTGTTTTTACAACACCTCTTTGATTGTTTCCTTTAAACCAGCAATATTCTTCAGAGTGATAACGTTTACCTCTTCTCTCACCAACACAAATCTGACATGGCTTCCTTACTTCAATCTTTTTTGTTTTATTATCAGAATGCACAATACTTTTTTTATCGTATTTACTCTTCCCTACTAGATATTCAAGTTTTCCTATTTCACTGTAGAGATCTTCTGTTCCTTGTAAACTTTCTCTGTCAATTTTATCAGCTACATAATTAGGTAAACCAAATGCTATTAGATCTATAAGTGTTTCAGTATCAATTGATTTTCTTAATTCTAGTAACAATTTTTCTTTTTTTAATGCATATTCAAGTAAAGAACCAGCTTGGTATTTAAATGCTAGAGCGTATCTAACAGGAGACCATCCTTTATTTGCAAACGTTTCACAAAAACTTTTCTCCCACTTGCTCCATTCTGACTCTATTGTAAATTTTATTAACATACTGCTGTACCAATCCATACTTGAAATCTCTAAAAAATTTTTTAGAATTTCTATTTTCTTTTTGTCTTCAGAAATTTGGAAACGTTCACATTCTTTGTTGAAATCCTTAATCCACTGACAAGCATTTGAGTTTCTGCCAGAAAATTTTACAATCATAAAGTCTTTTGCAATGTTTCCTAAATTTTTGGTTTCTGATTTTATTTGTTTATCCTCAAGCAACTTTTCTAACAATTTTTCTAACGACACATTAGAGCAACTAGGTAGGGATTCAGCAGTACCCGCTTTTTCTATAATTTCTTCCAGATAGAAATCATTAAACTGCATATTTTCACCTTCATCCATGTATATGTTTGATATTTCTTCTGTTAAAGTTATCCATATTCTCCGTGTTTGATATCTCTTCAGAAGTGATTTCCTTACTTTGGTATAGTTGGGAGTATTTGTGATAGCTTGATGAAGATGTGCAGGTTGGAACTCCGTCGGTATTTCAAATACCTGTCCTTTTGGTGTAGCTATCGAGGTTATATATATAGCGTTCGATTTTCCATCTGCTGTCGGTTTTACTACGAAATCAAACCTCAACTTTTCCATGTTCATATTAATTATATGATGCAGAAAATGTTGTTTTATAATAATATCAATTATTAATATTCTTGTATAGTTTAAAATAAAGACCAAATTGCGTTTCTCTGTAAAAGAAAATAATTTATTTACAAAAAATCTACATTACTACATTTTATAAATGAATTTAATGAATTGACAAAATATTTACATACCTGTAAAAGAAACAACATTTAAAGCCTCTATTTACTATTTTGATATTTACTATTACGATAAACGATATTATTTAAATTGAAAAAATTATAACTTAAATATGTATGTCAGTATTGACATTAATAGAAAAGTCAAATTTAAGAAAACCTAATTATGAGTAAAAAGATTAGTAAAAAGGTTTTCTTTACAAATATATACAAGTAGTATATATATAAATATAGATGTACATATAACGTACACGTATTTAACAGACAACAAAGAGACCTTACGCTAATTCTATAAATCTTTCAGCTAAGTATGTTAGCTCATACGTATTTGTAAATTTTCGATAGAAAAGATAGATTGATGATCTTTTAACCATCATAACAGTTACTTAACTTTCCAATCGAAGCTGCCACTTTTCGGCAGCGGGTCCATTAATAAAGAAACCCTTTGAAACTGTAAGTCGATTACGGGTCCGAATGCGTTGTGCCGATAAAATTTGCCGGCGCTTCTTCTTGCTAATTCGCCGGTCCTGAGACCGTCTGAAGGTCGTCGGGCAATCGATACGGCTGTGGTTATGCGTGCCCCGCGGCGGGACTTGTGACGTCAATGTACAGTATGAAAGTTGGTTTGCAATTTATTGATGTATATTGATGTATACTTATTAGTAGTAGTGATCGGCCACTGGCCGAAATTAGACCATAATTAGTTTGTTTTTTTTTTATAATTTAAAGTATCGCTAATACATTATTTATTGAAATATTAGCTTTCTGCACTCCTTCTCCATATAAACTTTAACTGTGCCAAATCTCATACTCCTCCGTCCGAGTAATTCTCATAAAAAGGGGTACAAAATTTGCACAGCTTATTAGCTGTGCAAATTTAAAATACACAAAACTGTGATAATTATATCCGGTTAAATCCGGATAGACAGAAAAAAAAACAAAACTATGTTCTCACTTATTATAGATGTTTTTTTCGCATTTGCTAATATGCCCACATCTCGGACAAAAATGGGACTATGAAAAACGTTAGTGTACATAGTACGCAAATTTAGTTTTTAGAATTATAGTTTATCACAAAACAAATAATTAAAATGTACGATACATGTCTACAATCACAGACAAATCGGTCAAGATTCACTTTGAGCTGCTGCGCCAATGCCCAATTTAATTAGTTATCTAGTTTTTTTTAATAGGCCGATAACAAACTGAAAAGCTATGATAAATTTGCTAATCTCAAGACTATCAGCTGTAATTAAAAAAAAAATAATTTAGTAAACGTTGCTTTCTCACCTGGAAAAGTATCCTTGATACACATAATTGTAAAACAGGACTGTCCCAATCAAACCGACACGTATGGCCACATTACACATGACGCAAGTACGTCAAAACTCGCACGGTAATGCTTGCTCATCAGTTAGCACTTTTAAACCGCAGACAAATTTGTTCAGACATGTACCCAATGTACTTAAAGGCTTGTCTGTTTGTTCGACGAATGAAATAGTTTCGAGCCAGTGGCTTAGCTATAGGGTGGCTGAAGGGACAAAATGCCACGGGCCCCCGCCCGGAAAGGGTCCGGATTCCGTTTTCTTAGATCTTAGTTTTCTCACTTAATTGAAGAGTATATTAACAAATAAGTAATTTAATTGTGTAAACAAACATTTGCCTTATGGGATTGGACCACTAATAAGCCATCCGCATATTACGTCACACGTTGAAGTCATTAAAGTGGGGGCTCAGAGCGTTAGTGACGTCACATACATAGATCCAAAATGTTAAAAACTGGACTTCAATTTTAAATGGAGCATTTAAATTACATTTTAAATCATGATACATGTACCGTCACCAAAGGACGGCTTCGGACGGACGAATAAAAAAAAAAATTCTGTGATGCCTTAGTCTAGAAACCAGTTAATGTCATTTTCCTAATGTACCAAATTTTATATTGATTGATGGTGTAATTTGAAATGTATATAAACACATATTGAAATTTAAATTCAAATTTTAAATATCTTTATTTATATAGGCTTCAAGATATCACTTATAAATAGTCAATATACAAAAACATAAAAGGACAAATACACTGTCACCTTTCGGAAAGAAGATTCTATCGAGAATAACCCGGCAAGAAACTAGATAGTTACTCTTTTAAATAATATTAAACGTATACATACCTACCCTCTAGCCAACATAAGTATAGCCACATAGGTACATATGTATCTACACTCAACATATTATGTCAACTATTGAACAAAACTAACCTTTGATTACTAGAGGTCATGGACCGAGGTTGTTTTAGGAAAATTGGATGTATTCATGAGCCACAATTGGTGGCAATTTAGTGCGATGACGTGATTCTCTCAGTACAGATAATGTGTGTAGGTATATGTACTAAGAGTCAGTGCTATTGTCTTGTCAAAAATGTCTTTTTTCTCTATATCGTCGTTGGGCAGTTATAAACTTTGTAAATTCTTTTGACAAAATTTTACAGAAGGAAGAAAAAACCGGCTCCTTAAAAAAAATATGGATCGGAATAGAACTCTTTATTGTTATTTTTTTTATGAATGATTGTTTTTTTTTTTAAGAATCAAATAGCTCGTTGCTAAATAAGCCTGATGGAACTTACAAAACCAATAAAAAAATAAGCAAATGCGACTTCCGAGTTTTTTTCTGCGGAACGACGATGTAGGCCTTACATACATACATACATAACATCACGCCCATAATCCCCGAAGGAGTAAGCAGAGTCAAAGGGGCAGCATGCCCCTTTAACCACAAGGCCAAGCCAACGATGTAGGCCTTAATAAGTGTAAACTTAACACTGAAGTGCGTCTCACAATAAAGTATCTGGCGGAAGTTACTGTTGGCGAAAAGTACCTGGCAATGTTGAACACTTATGAGAATCAGCAATCAGAATTTATGTTAGGTGAGACTTTTTGCACGTTGAAACCTGCGAATTAGCCCACTACCCAAGCTAGCTACCCACACGTTTGTAGTATAATATACACTTAATTTCTGAGAAATTGAGCGGTGGTAGCTCAATGGTAAGGACACGCGCCTCTTAACCGAGGAGTGCGGGTTCAAACCCGGATACGTACCTCGGGACTTTTCAAATCTATGTACGTATTCATACCACTATCTCGACGGTGAAGGAAAACATCGTGATGAAACCTGCAAATTCGAACAACTTTGGATTTGTGATGACCATGATCCAAAAATTATCTGGTTCCCCTATCTTAGGGTTACGAAGGTCAGACCGGCAGTCGCTTCAATGTAATAACCACTCACTAAATCCTGGATCACGGTCTAAGCGGACCCTGTCTAAACCCGGGACATAACGCTAGGAAGATGAATTTCTGAGAAACTAAGTTGTTACTTAGTTTGGGTTTTTCACTAACTTGACACAAGAGACTGGACACACGAGTGTCTGGTTGGTGAAACTCAAAATGAATATAGCTTATTATTTCGTCATCTGGACACGCTAAGATTTATACGTATGTCCAGTTTCAGCCCTATGTTTCCGGCGGAACTTGGAACTTGTTGAACAGATTTGAAAAATCCTGATTTTAGTGCTAGCTTGCCACTTTTACTGCTATTCCATCTAACCCAGCCCAGTTTCATTTTTTTGACTGAAATTGTCAAGGAACGGCACCTTTGACTCTGCTTACTTCTTCGGGGATTATGAGCGTGCTGATAGCTATGTAAGTGTTTCTGTTTTAGTCAACATTCGCATATGAGCGCCCATCCTTACCATTAATATATCACTACTCTCACTCCTCTATTGTGAGAGAAAACAAAGAATAAAACACTCCTTTATTGAAATACGAGTGTTGCCCTTATGGATTTACGGGTGGCTCAGAAATCTTTTATTCCTAATCCCTGGGGAACGTTATTTTTTGGAATAAAGGTGTTTTAGGAGAGATAAAATAACACCGAGCCGGTGCTCTGTATACAAAATGGAAGATTTGTCATATCGATAAAAATTTATGAGAAAGTTTTGAAAGCAAAAGGATTTTTTCATTTCGACAAATATAAATGAGATAGAAATTTTAATTAAAAATTTTTTTTTTTTTAATATTAGACAAATTGACATTTGACAAAATTCTTCGATAATATCAAATTCAAAATATCACATTACATTAAACATGGCTATAGTATAGTAGTTGATGTATACTTATTAATATTACAATAACAAAGGGACTATTTACATAATTATTTTTTGCTGAATAGACTTCCGATTAAGAATTTGCAACCTCTGATGTATCCGTCTGATGCATCCCGTGGTCTTTGGTTTCAAGACCACCGTCTGTAATTACTCTACTAATCAACCAACCAAGCGGCCTGTCAAGCCTGTGTTGACTATAATCTTATATGAACTTCAATGACGCAGTCCCACCTTGGCCTGGGACTTAAAAAGAATGTGCTAACTGTATTTCTTGCCCAGCATGTCATAAAAGACGGCTAATGGTATATCGGGTTTTGGATATGTGAATGTGTAAGCGAGGAGCTAGCCACTTGTCACTACTTTTTCACAGTTTTCCATCTAACCCAGCCCAGTATTGTTTTAAATGGGCCAGTTGCCACTTTGACTGCCTACCCCTTCGGGGATTGCGGGCGTGATATTTGTTTGTTTATATGACACACTTCAGGAAAGCCCACGTTAGAATATAGAGACATACTGTTACACAGTAGACAGTAGTTCAGTATGACTCAACGGTCTTCAAGGCCGTGGGAAAATCAATAGAAACGACTGTGGCATGTCCCGAGACGCTTAAGAATCTCGTACTGTACACCACTCAATAGCGGGCGATGTCAAAGTCAAATTCAAAGTCAAAGTCAATATGTTCTTTGTTTATTATGTACAAGCTTTTGTTTAACTTTTAATGTTTATATACTCGTATAAGTTGCCTGATTGAGTTGAAAGGCGGAGTTCTCTAAGTTCGGTGACAATACATTGTTATGGTACTATTGAGCTGATCTGATGATGGTAGGAAGGTGGCCATGGGATCTACTGATTTTGTAAAATATCTATTGATATTCTAGGTTTTTACATTACAAACATACATACATAACATGATGAATAGGAGCAGCATTCAACCACTTTTTGACAAGAATTTAATTAAGTTAGATTTGATGGTAAAACTGTGAAAAAGCTTAACACCTACACACAAATCATAAATATTGATCAGGGATTACAAATAAAGTACTACCTGCTTTTATTTGGCTATATTTTAAGACATACAGGGCGACTAAATATGTATCGAACATTTGACTCTGCCTAACCCTTCGGGGATTGCGAGCGAGTTAGTATGTTTATATAAATAAAATAAAATATCCGACGACATCACATAATTTTTTGATCTGATTGATCTGACTCCGAGGTAAGTAGCTTAGGCACTCGTGTTACGGATATCAGAATAATACCACCCAGACAAGGAACACAAGTATTCATCACACGAATGTTTGTCCTGGGTGGTTATCAAATCCACAACTTTTAGCGCATGGGGCAGGGTCACTACAGAATGCGCCATCGAGCCAGTGCAATTAAATAAATATATAATATCATTGTCTCCGTCTGCACGTCATAAACTAGTCTCTTTGAATTGCATCACTAGTTAGATACCTAGTGTATATACTTTACTAGTACCTGTTCTTGATTCCGTCACGTAACGACACTGGGGCTGTGAGCTAATTTACTTGTTTTGTGCGTCTGCAGTCACGTCCCACATTGGATAGCTATGACAGTATACTGTATACTGTCTATTAGTCCAGACCCTGATAATATATATTCTGAATAGTCTGTACTATGAACGAGATTAGGTATATTTTGAGTAGTTTGTTCTGTTCAAAATAAATAAATAAAATAAATCTTTCTTTCAGACTGACACACCAATTCCCTAGTTGCAAACTAAGCTGATGCTTGTGCTATGGATACTAGGTGAACGGATAGACATACTTAAATACGTTTATAAACATCCATGACTCGAGTACAAATGTCCATGTTCATCACACGAAACATTTGCCCCTAGCGGGATTCGAACCCGCGACCCTTGGTTTCGTGGCCAGGGTCTCTGACCACTCGACCAACGGGCCAGTCAAGTACAATAATAGTACAAACTATTTAAAATATTATTAAAGTCTGAGCTAATGGTTCCTGAAGTGGTTTATATTGACCTCCAAGGTCAATATAAGGACATGTGAAGGGATCTTAGAGAACACAGATTATCAACTTGATTTTTGGCTCAAAGTTTATAGGAGGTTTAAGGAGCCCGTTGCACTGGATTCTGCCAACCCTATCAGACATTGCAGGCGTGATGATATTTTTGTTTTTAAATATAAACAGACAGTTTTAATAATAATCTTAAAATATTTCATGTTTGCCCTAAATCTAAATATCTTCAAACCAGCTTCTTTTGCTAATGAGTAATGTACACCAACGCGCCAATGCGGTAATCAAATCAGCGACAAAACACAATCCCCAATACTAATAGACTAATACTACATAGCTACCAGTTCCCTACACGTACCCACAAGTTAATTTGCTTGCAATCGAATCCCTGTTTCCAATACAGCCTTCCTGACCCCTTGACCGCTGTACCCCCCCCCCCCTTATTTCTCTTAAACGGCCAGCACATTAGTAGCGCAGTATCGATCGTGTAAACAGACATTATGGCCAATAGTCATTCAGCGCTACACGAGCGGTTATACGCGACATAACAATCTCGCCGCACACCCTGTATACCCCGTAATACCCCCTACTGACTGGGAGCGCCCAAGCGTATATGTTCTAGCGGTCTGACATATATTTAGCGCCCAAGCGTACATGTTTCAGCGGTCTGACATATATTTTGCGCTCAAGCGCGAATGCTCGAGCAGTCTGACATATATTTGGCGCCCATGCGTATATGTTTCATCGGTCTGATATATATTTAGCGCTCAAGCGTGAACGTTCGAGCGATATGAAATATTTTTTGTGCTCAAGCGTAGATGTTCAAGCGTTTTGACATTTCTCCAGCGTTTATGTGATCTAACATCTAGCGTCCAAGTGTGTATGCTTGAGCGGCCTGACTCTATTTAGCGCTCAAGCGTAGATGTTCGAGCATTCTAACAATAATGTTGCACTCAAGCGTTCATATTCGAAAATAATTAAGAATTAACTAACTAACTAAACTTTACGCCACTTCCCTAGCGGGGTAGGCAGAGAGAACCGAACTCCATATGGCACGATCCTTACACATTATATAATAATTCATAATAGAATAAGTAATTAAGGAATACGAAAAGTTAAACTTTTGAGGTATTAGAATTCCCAGTCCCAGTTTTTGAGTGGGTTTACTTGGCTTGAAATCGAAAAATCGCTCATATCTCGTATGTTAAGCGGCAATGTAAAGGTATGTCCACACACAAAGCGTAACGGACCACCGTAATGGGCCCCACTTCCGGCGCCGGTGCGACAACGCACTATTATTGGTACTTCCGAGTTGAACAACTATTGGGTTCGGAATTTTGTTGTGTTGGTAAAAGGTTGGGTGTGTTCTTAATAGCTGTGTAGGTGCGAGACTTGTTTTGTATGTCTTTTATATCTTCTTAGCTTTATGTCCCGTGATACCGTGCTGTCCCGGCTTCTGCTTAGACCACGGTTTACGTTATAAATATACATTACATAAATGCGACTGCTGGTCTGACCTTCGTAATCCTTAGATAGGGGAACCAGACCATTTGGACCATGGTTACGCATCCATAGTTGTTTAAAAGTGCAGGTTTCATCACGATGTTTTCCCTCATTGCGTGCTAGTGATAATTACCTACTTTGACTTCAAAAATTCAGACATACGCACCTGGTTTGAATCCGCACTCGCCGGTTATGAAGCGCATGTCCTTTCTACTGAGCTACCACTGCTTTTGTTTAAGAATTTCTCTAACCAGCTTAATTTAAATGTCGTAGCTAAATATAGGTTAACTTTCATCAAAAAATAATTAAAAAAACATACATTTGACGTGCCCCTACAGAAACACATAACATAACATAACATACTAACTAACTAACTAACTAAACATCACGCCTACATAACATACATTATAGCAATATGAATAGTTCATGCAAAAAACGCGATCCAAACCTCGGCCAGAAGTAAGCATAACAAAACGAGGATTTCCGATATAATTAGGCATTATATAAAACACTTTTGCAGGAACTATTTAAAATAATTATGAATAATTGATAAAGTGCGAATACCTAACCATATCGTTTCGAATCAGATTAGGTATTAAGTTAGCAATCGGTAACACGGATGGGGATTATTTTATAATCTATACCTACCTAATATTATAATATGCGAAAGTAACTATCGGTCTGTCTGTTAGTTCATCACGGATAAACTATTTGATTCTATGAACCGATTTCGATGATTCTTTTTTTGTTGGAAAGGAGATATCCAAGAGTGGTCGCATAATAAGGAAGCCAAGATCTGATGATGGCATCCTCGAGAAATCGATAGGAACCTTTGAAAATCGTAGGGGTGACTAGAGAGTTTGTAATTTTTTTCATTAAGTAAATGCTTAAATTGGTATAGGTACAATTATCACTCAACAGATACATTTTCGGTGATAGTTACCTAACTATCACTTGAAGTTACAAGTATTTTAGTAGGTACCTACCTACTAAAATACTTGTAACTTCAATTGTACCAAGTCATTGTTTAACTTGGCACTGGCTTCAAATTTATAAGTATTAAAATACGTATTTCTTTGGCCTAACTAAATATTCTTTTTTCTTTTATTAGGTTCGTTTTTTGTACCACTTTTTTTATTTGGTCTGATTAACTGCACTGCCCTCCACCTCTCTTTTCAGTAGCTTATTTTCCTCTACCTGAAGGTTGTCTGGAATAGATTGCTTTAAGCAATAAGACCGCCTAAATTGTATTAAATTTGTCTGTATTATTTCTGTATTTATTTTTGTGCAATAAAGAATATATCTATCTATCTATTAAAATACTTTCAGTAATTTTTGCGTTTATCCATTACAAACATACAAACACAGAAAAATACTTTTCTCTTTAGCATTAATATCATTTCATACGCCCATTAATCGGCTGCTAACTGCTCCATTACTTTGCATGAAATATGTTCAGTAAATAAGCTAAGTTATGTGACTGTAACCTTGACACATAATTTGTACACATAAGCTCCACAAACGGTTATTTGCTCTGCTAACTTTATCGTTTTAATCACGAGAATGCGTGGTTTATATTCATAGCAATAAATAGAGCACGTTTTAATGTAAGTAGTAAACACACACACACACACACACACACAACATACATACATTTGTGTATTACATTATCATTACACATACATATTAATATTGTTTTTTTTTGTATTTTTCCTTTCTGTTATCTTATTGAATCCCCTAAAAGATTGTCTATTTTTATCTTTTTATTTTTGTACTAAAATTTGTATGTAAGAGCCTAAATATAGTATAATATATGCATCAAAGTCAAAAGTCAGAGTCAAAAATATCTTTATTCACGAATTTTCGAAATAATAGGCTAGACGACAAAAAAAATCTGTTTAGTCCATCAGTTAGATTATAAAAAAATATTGAACACGTATTTTTTTATTTATTTGTCTAACAAACTTTGACGAAGATACAATGCATTCAAGTTGCGCGTGACGTCACGCTTTCGTACAATTTTTACAAAATAGTGACGTCGCAAGCCCCCCACCTCAAAACTTTGATGCTCTTTATCTGTGTGATTTTTTGTTCATTTGATAAAGCGAAGAATATGTGTCTAGTATTTTTGTATAATCTAACTGACAGACTGAATATAATTATAGTTTTAATGCAGTCATCAACCCTATTCGTAAGCTTCCAATGTGGGATCGGGAGCACTTTATGATCTGATGGGTCCATAAAGTACGTCACACGAATTTCATGATCCCCCCCCCCCCCCCGTCCTTGTCACAGCTCGTCACATTTGTGGGACTCCTCCCTCCCTAGTGTGACATCACATGTTTTGCAATTTTACATCCAGAAATTGCAAATTATTATGATATATTAGATTTTGAAACGTGATGTCACGAAACTTAGGACCCCTCCCACCCCTTGTCACACCATGTCACACATCGTAGACCCTCTCCGTCCCCCCTTACGTGGAGCTCCGAACTGTATGCAGATTAACTCTTAAGCGATATAATCGTAAATAGAAATCACTGTTCGCCGTTCATCGGTACAAAGAGAACTTTTTATGTCGCTACGTTTATTTGCCGATAGTGACGTACTTTATGGATGGCCCCTTATATGCTCTGGTGGGTATACCAAAGTATATAGGGAGGCCCGCTACGATGGTTGCTCATAACGACGGTCAGAAGCAGCACTTGTGAGGGCTCGGGCGTCGCCCCCAGCGAAGCCTTGCTACGTTTCGCCTTGATACAGCACGTCGGTCTGGCTTCATACATTCTGTCCGAATTCGCATTAGTCTTAGGTATTTTGGCTGCGAGGGACACTTTGCAGTGGCTAGCTCGTCGCCTACATATTCACAAACCCAGCACCCAATATACTAAGTCGCCTTTTACGATATGCTAGGTAAGGAAAACATAGTACCAGATCGACATGGTCTTATTTCCTTTAAGAAAATATGTGTGGGTAGGGTTGTGTCTAAAAAATAATCATTTGAGAAGATTCTTGTAGAATAGATAGGGTTGCGCGCAGAAAAATAAATAGTTTAAAGACGTTCCCAACATTCATTAACAATAATAATAATTATTGTTAATGAATATTTTTAACATTGATCTGACTCCGAGGTAAGTAGCTTAAGCACTTGTGTTACGGATATCAGAATCAACAGTGGTATTACAAATATATACTTAAATATTGGATATTAACACCCAGACACAGAACAAACACAAGTATTCATCATACGAATGTTTGTCCTGGGTGGAAATCGAACCTACAACTCTTGGCGCATGGGGCAGGGGCACTACCAAATGCGCCATCGAGCCAGTCTTGAAATAAAAGCGCCTTCGCCACCATTGCGAATCATCAAAATTTGGACACTCCCAGTCACGGAGCGTAACCCTACAGCCTCAGAGCCGCTTCTCTACGCCTCGAGCCAGTCGAATTCATTAAACAATGTCAGCAAAATTCTGTTTTTAAAATCCATCTTGAAGAACTGTCCAATAACCTATATTTCTATTGTCCACAGAGAATGGTCTGCTCTCATACGAGAACCCCAACTACCACTTGGACCCGTCGCGGCTGGAGTCAGCCATCTACAGCGACCTGTACGACATGCACGACGACAAGACGCTGCCCGACGACTACGACACCTACCTCGACAACAGGAGGTAACGCAATGACGTATTATGAATTATGCGTGAACGTATTACGCGTGAACATGTTATACGTGAACATATTACGCGTGAACATTATTAATACTTGAGCATAATATGTGAACGTTTTAAACGTAAACAAATTTTACGTGTACATATTATACGTGAATATATTATATGGTATGTGTAGTTAGGGGTTAGTGCTTTCAAGGATTTTTTTTAAAACCTTAAACGAATTTATACAAGTTTGATCTAGATAGATAGTATTCAAGTATAATTATGTGGGTATAATTATATTTACACATAAAACTAAAATTAGTAAAGTCGTGAATCTTGGTCTTAAGGCGTCGCTATGAATATGCCAACAAATGAGTTAAATTCATATATCAGGCCAGTACCTTTTGAGGTTAATAACCTAACAAATATAATTACAATTTTCTACATAAAGGGGAGGTTATAATATGTTTGTAAAGCAATAAGCTACTAATTAAGAAGACGGCCAAGAACGTGCTTGTCACCATAAAGCTTAAGAGAAGAATTTATGAGCATTCTAATATTACTCCAAAAAACGTTAAAACTGTGCCACTAAAACGAGCTCTCCCCGCTCGCATCCCGGCCGGATGCAACGTCACGGCGCGGTGCATCGACCTGCTCACTGCGCAGCCGCAGCCATCGATCCGCTGCACTCGCCGGGACGCGGGAGCGGTGCACTCCGTTCGGGAATCACACGCTCTCATTGACGCATGAACTGTGTCGATAGAGCTATCCAACTAACTAACTACGAGTAACTGCACGCTATTTCCCTTGCGGGGTAGACAGAGAACACAAACAAAAACATAGTCAAAGTCAAAACATAGTCCCATGTTGGTCTGGGACGTGGCCCATGTTGATCTGGGTCAAAAAAAAATAATGTGCCAACTGTGGTTCTTGCCTAGCATGCCGTAAAAGGCGACTAATGGTTTACGGGCTTTTGGGTATGTGACTGAGTAGGCGACGAGCTAGCCACTTGTCACTTCTTTTTCACAGCATTCCGTAATCCGTATCTATTTATTTTTTGAGCATTTAAAAGTACGTACTCATAAAGAGCATCGCATACGGTACTAAAACATCGTCAGGTCTTGAGGTGATCCGCATGCATAAGCAATGTCGTGTAAATATTCAGTTCCTGATCGCGCTAAGATATGTAACCTTTACACGTTGTTTTTTTTTTTATCTGGTGATTTTAAACATATGTTGTTTTATTATACATAGTATAAAACAAAGTAGCTTTACTTAGATTTTTTAAACTATGCGTTGATGCGGTTTTCACCAATGGATAGAATGTTTTCAGAGGAAGGTATAATTATATGAATAGTATATTATTTGTGCTTACCGTGCGAAGCCAGGGCGAGTCGCTAGTTTTAAATTATTATATTATAAGCACACTGCTTCTAATGATTTGTCATTATTCTTTCAACATCATCCATATTAACCAAAATAGTTCAACATACTCGTATTTTCCAATATAACCATTGAGTGTTATGGGCTACGCACTATATTATTGATACTTATTGTAAATTTGGCGATGAAAAGAGTAACTATCGAGTTTCTTGCCGGTTTTTCTCGGTAGAAGCTACTTTCCGAATCCGGTGGTAAATTTTTATTTCCATTTGTATGTACTGACGATTTATAAGTGCTTATTTGAGCCTACGTAAATAAATAAAGATCATTTCATATCATGTCATTTCATTATATGCCTTGAGTTGTAGTCTAGACTTTTAGCAAAGTTCTAAACCAGCTGACGATGCGCTAATACTGCTTGGAGTAAATTTAAAACTTTTAAGAGATCCTAATCTTAAAACTTCTGATCTTATAAGCTCATGACTCAGTAGACTATTGGCAACTTTCAACTTTTTAAACCTATTCATGTACAGGATTAAAAACTGCTTAGGTATATCTGCTACTTACGATGTTTATTTCATTTTATGGATAGCAACTAAATCATTTCGTGGCTATTTTTGCCAATATCTCGTAAACTGAGAATATCTGAGAGTATCCTTAATCTATACTTATATAAATCTGAAGAGGTTGTTTCTTTGTTTGCTTGAACGCGCTAATCTCAGGCACTACTGGTCCAAATAAAAAAAGAAAACAGTGTTAGATAGCTCTTTTATCAAGGAAGGCCATATATATAACATTAAACACAAACGCGGGTGACACCGCTGGCACAGCTAGTAAATAATAATTGCTACATCTATTACTATAATTGTTGTGTTACATCTGTCCACATATTTGCGATACCAACTCGTAAATGGTAACTAAGTAAGTTGTAAGTTCCTTTAACGTTAACATCTACTATGTACACTTAGTGAACAAATAAATGTTTGATTTGATTTGATTTGATTTTATGTATGTATGTACAGCTGCAGTGTGGCGCAAGCCGCAGCGCCAGCGATTCGAAATATGGAATGCCGCATACCACATTTGAAGGGTACACTGCAATTATGATGAATGTCTAAAACATTTAAAATTCGAAATTAAACCAAAAAAAGGGTATTCATCACTATTGCAGTGGACTCTTCATTTGCAAAATGGGTCTGGTGGAAGCGCAGGTGCGTTATAAGCCAGTAAAATCACTCTAAGCCGAAAATTAAATTGCATTGGCCAGCCCGTACTCAAATAGACACCCAAGCCAACATCATTAGTTAGCTTTTGCGACATTCTAGGAAAGGACGTAGTTGACACAATTTTTAGACCCAAGCTTACACTTTATTTCTTATATTATTAATCATACTAATATTATAAAATGAAGTATTTGATTGTTTGCAATTAATAGGCTCCAAAATTACTGGACCAATTTTAAAAATTCTTTCATCAATGGCAAGCTATTTTATCAGCAAGCAACATAGGCTATATTTTATCCCCGGGAACTACGCGGGTAAATACATACATACATAACATCAAGCCCATAATCCCTGCAGGGGTAGGCAGAGTCAAAGGGGCAGCAGGCCCCTTTAACCACATTCAGCCAAAAATAAAATTGGGCTTGGTTAGGTGGAACATTGTGGAAAAAGTAGTGACAAGTGGCTAGCTCGTCGCCTACACAATCACAAACCCAAAACCCTATATACCATTAGTCGCCTTTTACGAAATGCTAGGCAAGAAACACAGTTGGCACACTCTTTTTAAGTCATCAAGACGGGACAGTGAGCTGGGTTAGATGGAAAATTATGAAAAAATAGTAAAAAGTGGCTAGCTCCGCTACGCGGGTGAAAGTACTTTATATTGCTATAGCTGTGCCCCCGGTTTCACCTGCGTTTATGGTTAATGTTATATAGCCTATTGCCTTCCTCGATAAATAGCTATCTAACACTGAAATATTTTTTCAAATCGGACCAATAGTTCCTGAGATTAGCGCAATTCAAGCAAACTCTTCATCTTTATAGTATTAGCATAGATTTCGTGCATCGAGGAAGGACCACTCCTAAGAACATCCTTAGTCCATGGCGTGGCTAGCATCCTGCCAATGCTAATAACGCTGCAGTGTGGCGGAAGGCGCGCCAGCATTCGCGATAAGGAATACCGCATGCCGGCATTTGCAATATAGGTCAGGAGGAGGCGAAGGTGTCTTATAAGCAGTTATAGCTTCCATGAGTTTGCCTAGGCAATAGGTAAAATGACTAAAAAATTCTGTTAAATCCGTCAGTTAGATTATAAAAAGATATTGAACACGTATTTTTATTCATTTATTTGTACAACAAACATTGACGAAGATACAATGCATTCAAGTTACGCGTCACACATTCGTAAAATTTTCACTCTCTCATTTTCCATTCACAGGCCATTCACGTCAAGGTGCTGGTAGGGCAAAAAAAAAAAGTTTGACGTGCAAAAGAATTTGTTTATGAATCCACTTGCAGAATAAATTATTTCATTTAATTTAATTTCATTTCATTTCACTCAATTGCCAATAAAGCTAATAAATCTGGCAATGGCCAAATTGACACATATTTTCAAATGCACGTCAAGACTACAATTTCCGAAACATGCGAAACATGTTCCCAAATTCCACAACTCAGAAATTCGTTTAATCCTTCACGAGACTTAATTACAAAATTCCAGTCATTCTAAGCTAGCTAAGACAAAGAAACTGCTTTGCTTTGATTACGCGGTAATACGTTGGCCTTTGTAAGGCATTCGATTACGTCGATCAGATTAAACTAATTGTTTTGTAAGTAACGATAATGTTGCTACATTACATTGATGGAGCTAATATGTTTTGTCATGGCTAATCTATGATGTTATTTATTGTATTCGTAATGGCATGTGTCCTACGATTAGCTACTTGGAATGCTGCAAGGTCGCGGTATTGGACCGCCTTTTAATATCTTTGGTGGTATTTAACGCGAAAGTTAAATACTCGTATATGTGGCTATTTTAATCATTTTTGGTATGCCAATGTAATATTTTATTAAAAGTATAGTAATTAAAATAACCTTAAAATACTTAAGTATACCAATAGCATAGAATCTTATGAATCTTAAAATAATGCCAAATAATGCCATTATACCAAAATATGTATCATTGTATCAATTTATTTAGCACTAGTGGTGGCCCGTGACTTTGGACGCGTGAAATTAATTTTTATATTTTTTAAAGAAAAAGAACGATTTATTTTCCTATAAAAAAAAAATAAATCTAAATTAGTTCTTAAAACATCAATTATCTACCTGTAAAGTCCTGTCAAAATCGTTTCGGAGTTTATCCACAACAGAAAGAAAAACATTAAAGTAGTTTTTATTGATATAAGAACGCCTCATACATTTGTATAGATTGTAAATGAATTCAATGATATTAATGTCTTTATTTAGAATTGTGTTATTTATTACGTCTATAACATTTCAGCTTCATTAATTCTGTGACATACATACTAAATCATAATATACTTTGGTTTCTATGTAGAAATCTGGGACATTGTTCTGAAACCAGCGCGAAACACTCGCATTTTACGATACTTTTTTGGTGTAGCGAAATCGTGTTTCCAACTTCGTGACGCAAATGTTTTTCATATTTTGTATTAAAGTCAAGTAAATACATACAAACATTCGAACGCCCGAAGGTAGGCAAAGTCCAAGAAACAACAAGTTCTTAAAAACACATTCAGCCAAAAAGAAAATTGAGTTGATTTGTATCGAAAATTGTGGAAACATTTTAATAAATGGCTAGTTCGTTGCATACATAATCATAGTCCAAGAAAATAGGCCTTTAAATACGAATTTGAGGTAAATACTTGAATTTTTGATATAAGTTACTTTGAAAGATTTAAAAACGAACTGTGTAAGTTTTTTGTAAAATCACCCCCGAGAACATTTGAAAAAAAAATAAAAAGTATTTGTTTTTGAAATTTTGGGAAAACGGTAAGTAGTAGAAAAAAAAGGTTCAAATAAAAGTTGTAGAGCATCAGATTTTATAAAGAAATGCCCTGTTTATGTTTTCGCTAACATTAAAATTATCCGAGATAGGGCGGTTAGAAGCTTGGGGATGATAGTAATAGTCCGGTCAGTTTTCCATTTTGATTTGAAAGGATAGGACCAACGGGAAAATTTGTGTGTGTACTAGATATTTAACAATCCAGAAATTCAGGTCTCTGACACATCAGGTTAGCTAAAAAAAAAGCGCGGACGATCTAAAAAGGCAAATAACTCATGAGTAGTGCAAAATATTGAAAAATGCTAAAGCTAAAAGTTATAGATAATTGAATTTCCTACAAAAATGGTCTATGCATATTTTTTCATAAGTGCGATACTTTTCGCAAAAAACACGCCTAAGTGTAAAATTATTTAAAAATGATTTTTTATCTTTCAAGTTTTTCTCAATAAATAATAATGCGTATAGCTACATTATTAAGTCTATTTTTCAATTATAAGCAGAACTTTATAAAATATTTTTTCCTTACTAAGATGCAATTTTTTTTTCTCATCTAGACGGGTTTTTAATGCAGAATTAAATCCTTTGGCTTATGCGATTTCCCTCTACTTAGTACCTGTAATTTATTAACTTTCATTGAATAAAGAGAAATGATCAGTAGTGACTGCCTGACCGAGTCAGGATTTCTTGCCAAAACCGAAACAGAAACAGAACATTAGGCAGCTCTCTTAGTTTTGGCTTAGGTCGACATAGCATGTTGAAATGAAGTGTATCTTTACTTTTATGTCTCCTGACCCGGTGTCTATCTGTAATAGTGAGATTAGAAAAAAATATTGGTTTCGTTTTTTTCTTTTGTTCAAATAAATTTGAATGACAAAAATCACTTGTTCCGTAAATGCGCTGCGCTCTAGATTTTTGCAGCGCTGTA
This sequence comes from Glyphodes perspectalis, assembly GCA_951394215.1. Lineage (NCBI taxonomy): Eukaryota > Metazoa > Arthropoda > Insecta > Lepidoptera > Crambidae > Glyphodes > Glyphodes perspectalis. The sequence goes on along the minus strand of OX596218.1, from coordinate 12,931,681 downwards.
TCTTTGTAATTTTCCAAGTATTCGATAAAGCAAAAAATACGTATTCAATATTTTGATAATTTTACTTACGAAACAAAACAAATATTTGAGTCAAGTAAACAGGAGGAATCACCAAAAGCAAAGAAAACCAAAAAACCCTTCACAGTTTAACATTTTATCAAGAACAAAAGCCTAGAAATCCAACTCACTGAACAAGATCTTAAGCTAGACAAACTCATCGACCAAGCGGATATACCAATATACCAATACTGAGGAACCTCTTAATAACAGTAATTAATAAAATTATAATAAAGTAATGCCAGCTTATACAGTTGCTTCTTGAAACATCAATAGCCTGGTCGTTTATGTTATTATGTTGAAATTTTACTCCCATAGCATAACATTGATGTACTGCTTGTCTCTGAAGCACAACTAATATTCAATCAAATAAGTGCTTTATTGAAGCCTATGTAAATAAAGATAAGTTCAACAGCATTACAATCAAGGACTATCACATTTACTCAATCTTCCATCTAGACGGGACTGCTCATGCAGGAACTGCTGTGATTGGGAAAAGAAATATAAACCATAAAGTACTACCAAAATATAAAACAGTACATCTGCAGGTAACATGCGTAGTCATGTCATGTTGCAAGATGAACATGGTCAGCTAAAACATATAACATAGGAAAATCAATGTCTATCTGTAAAAGTGAGATTAGAAAAAAATATTGGTTACGTTTTTTTCTTTTGTTCAGTAAAATAAAAATGACAAATACAGCGCGTGAAAGGTCCCCGTGACGCGCTCACTCCAGACACTCCAGATTTTTGAAGCGCTACCACTTACCATCGAGCTAGTGGTAATAAATACGTACATAGATTTGAAAAATACAGAGGTACATGCCCGGGTTTGAACCCGCACTCCTCGGTTAAGAGGTGCGTGTTCTTACCATTGAGCTCTAGTCTAGTTTAGTCCCATCAGTATTATTTCTAATGTTTGGTCAAAGCTTTTATCAAAACATCTGATGATGCAGTGGCACCAAGTTTCACAAGTCCCCTAGTCCCTAATGATATCCAGGCTTTAATATGTGACCTCGATGACTTCAATTGGATGTGGATTATACTCAAGAATATCTCTTTCCCGACAGTAATTAACTCTGTAGACTAGCTATTTAGCATGCTTATGGCGTATTGTGTGGCGTATAATGTGGATATTTTGTGGAGATATAATAACCCCCCTTTGTTTTACACAAAGAAACACTGAGCACAGCTTGTTCCATAGTAGTCGTGTTAATACCTTACTGCATGCAATGGCGTGAAGTAAATTCGCTCTGCCTACCCCGCTAGGGAAATGCCCCTCTAATAACCCCCCTTTGTTTTACACCAAGAAACCCTGAGCACAGCTTGCTTTATAGTAGTCGCGTCAATACCTTACTTCATGCAATGGCGTGAAGTAAGTTCGCTCTGCCTACCCCGCTAGGAAAATGCCCTAGCGGGGTAGGTAGAGCGAACCGAACGCCATATGGCACGGTCCTTACACACCTCACTCGCTTCTTTAACATTAATAATCCCTTCATAAAGCTCTATGGTTTTGAACTTAACTAAACTAAACTTCACGCCACTTCCCTAGTGGGGTAGGAAAGAACCAAACGTCGTATGGCACGATCCTTACACACCTCACTTGCTACTTTAACATTTTCACCTTCACCTTTCTGTTACCGCACGACCAATCTGGTCATGGTAGGTTAAGCCTGGACCTTCTGCGGATCCTTCATTCTTCCACTTTCGCTCAATCTTTTTTCGTCATCTACTTTTCCCACATGTCCGGATCACCAGAGCATGCTTCTTCTTACCTTAATTCCGACGTTGTCTTTCAGACTAACTCTTTTTCTTTCATCATTGTTCCGAACGCAGTTTGTGAGCGATACACCGCAGATTTTACGCAGTGCTCGCACCTCGACCGCGTGCTTATTCTACTTCCATGCAAAACCCGCAGATATGTCGGTACCCAATAGTAAAGCAGTGCCTCCATTATAGTTGAGTGGTAGAATTGAATGCATTATATCAAATGATATAGCGAAGATTCCATCCCCCTATCCCAAGATTCTGGAATGGGCGACTTCAAACGGGATAGAGCGTCAATTATGGACCGCTATGTCCGGAAACCATAATATATGCCTCGTCGATGTCATTACTTGTCTTAAGTAGAAGTTTTATAACTATATTTAAATCTATGTGTTTTCTACAGGCGTACCGTGTCAGTCTGTATTTTTACTGAATGGGTTTTTCTATTATTGTATTGTAGAACTTAAAGTGGTAATGATTTGTGTATGATCTGAACTGCTATCATAACAGCTTTCAATAGTTGAATATCGCTCTGAGAATCCATTAAAAACCAGAAAGTCTAGGACCTCTGGTAGTTTCTTGGGATCTGTGGGCCAATATGTTTGATAAATAAATATCCCACGACATCACATACATTGATCTGACTCCGAGGTAAGTAGCTTAAGCACTTCTGATACAGATGTCAAAAACAACAGTGGTAATACTAAAATATACTTAAATATTGGATATTAACACCCAGACCCAGCCATCGAATCAGGTTAGAATCCTCGTCCTCACCCCCGCGAGGTCCAAGCATGGCGGGATGAAGCGCGAGAAGCATTGCTCGTCATATGGTCGGAAAGACTTGATAACCCGGGACCTAGCCGGGAACTAGTCGATGTAATAAGTCCTCCGAGACTGGGTCAGCTGCAAACATGGCGAAATGACATTCAACCTGGCACAGACACTAACTGGCCATGGCTGTTTTGGTATATTTGTGCCAGGTGGCAGGACGCGAACCGACGGCAGTTTGCCATCACTGTCATACTGGAGCTATAGGCTCAGCCCAGCACACCAGGGAGCTGTGTCCAGCATGGTCAATCCCGCACAGTCACCTGTCTGCGGTTATAGGTGGAGACCTCACACTGCTGACAATCACATGAGCTATGGTGGGCAGTGGGTAGGCGTGGAGCGCGATGGTGACATTTTGCGACAAAGGGAGCGGGAGCGAGACCCGAACTCCCAGCCCATGCGCCGCAATAGGCCCGGTCGGCGTCGTGCGCATTTCACGGCACGCATGCCGCCTTAGCCTGCGCTAGCTAGTGATGAATCGGGGGGTCCATCACCGGTATCCTAGCCAGACGTAGACGCCCCTTGTGTTCCGGGGCGTCTAGTCGAAGTATAGCTCGATGGAGCAATGTTAAAGTCGTCCTCGCAAGAGCGACCGCAGGTGGGAGGGGTTCGTTGGTAGGCATAGCGTTCCCAGGGCTCCTCTCCAGAAGCGATGCGGCGGAACACCCCGGGTGTTTTAGTCAGTAGGAGTCTGACATACTTCCGCAGTTCCCCCGAGCCGTGGGAGATCCATGACGGATTACACCCGGGGAAAAAAAATAAGAAAATAAAAAACGGTCACTACGGAATGCACTATAGAGCTTGTCGAATATTTTGTGTGACCTGTGCTGAATACGTAGACGTTGTTCTTGTCAAGGCTTTTCTTCAGCTCTCGTCCTCTTGGAATAGTCAGACGTGACTCCCATGCAAAGAATTCAGACTTAAATGCAACATTCTTTGCATGGGAGTCTCGTCTGTACTGTTTTACCAAAATATAAAACAGTACATCTGTACTGTTTTATATTTTGGTAGTATTTTATGGTTTATATTTCTTTTCCCAATCACAGCAGTTCCTGCATGAGCAGTCCCGTCTGGATGGAAGATTGAGTAAATGTGATAGTCCTTGATTGTAATGCTGTTGAACTTATCTTTATTTACATAGGCTTCAATAAAGCACTTATTTGATTGAATATTAGTTGTGCTTCAGAGACAAGCAGTACATCAATGTTATGCTATGGGAGTAAAATTTCAACATAATAACATAAACGACCAGGCTATTGATGTTTCAAGAAGCAACTGTATAAGCTGGCATTACTCTATTATAATTTTATTAATTACTGTTATTAAGAGGTTCCTCAGTATTGGTATATTAGTATATCCGCTTGATCGATGAGTTTGTCTAGCTTAAGATCTTGTTCAGTGAGTTGGATTTCTAGGCTTTTGTTCTTGATAAAATGTTAAACTGTAAAGGGTTTTTTGGCTTTCTTTGCTTTTGATGATTTCTCCTGTTTACTTGACTCAAATATTTGTTTTGTTTCGTAAGTAAAATTATCAAAATATTGAATACGTATTTTTTGCTTTGTCGAATACTTGGAAAATTACAAAGATACAGCGCTGCAAAAATCTAGAGCGCAGCGCATTTACGGAACAAGTGACGTCACAGGTAACTTTAACGCGCTGTATTTGTCATTCAAATTTATTTGAACAAAAGAAAAAAACGAAACCAATATTTTTTTCTAATCTCACTATTACAGATAGACACCGGGTCAGGAGACATAAAAGTAAAGATACACTTCATTTCAACATGCTATATATATGCCAAAACTAAGAGAGCTGCCTAATGTTCGGTTTCGGTTTCGGTTTTGGCAAGAAATCCTGACTCGGTCAGGCAGTCACTACTGATCATTTCTCTTTATTCAATGAAAGTTAATAAATTACAGGTACTAAGTAGAGGGAAATCGCATAAGCCAAAGGATTTAATTCTGCATTAAAAACCCGTCTAGATGAGAAAAAAAAATTGCATCTTAGTAAGGAAAAAATATTTTATAAAGTTCTGCTTATAATTGAAAAATAGACTTAATAATGTAGCTATACGCATTATTATTTATTGAGAAAAACTTGAAAGATAAAAAATCATTTTTAAATAATTTTACACTTAGGCGTGTTTTTTGCGAAAAGTATCGCACTTATGAAAAAATATGCATAGACCATTTTTGTAGGAAATTCAATTATCTATAACTTTTAGCTTTAGCATTTTTCAATATTTTGCACTACTCATAAGTTATTTGCCTTTTTAGATCTTCCGCGCTTTTTTTTTAGCGAACCTGATGTGTCAGAGACCTGAATTTCTGGATTGATAAATATCTACTACACACCCAAATTATCCCGTTGGTCCTATCCTTTCAAATCAAAATGGAAAACTGACCGGACTATCATCCCCAAGCTTCTAGCCCTATCTTGGATAATTTTAATGTTAGCGAAAACATAAACAGGGCATTTCTTTATAAAATCTGATGCTCTACAACTTTTATTTGAACCTTTTTTTTCTACTACTTACCGTTTTCCCAAAATTTCAAAAACAAATACTTTTTATTTTTTTTTCAAATGTTCTCGGGGGTGATTTTACAAAAAACTTACACAGTTCGTTTTTAAATCTTTCAAAGTAACTTTTATCAAAAATTCAAGTATTTACCTCAAATTCGTATTTAAAGGCCTATTTTCTTGGACTAATCACAAACATAACACTGATAAACGCCTTTTACGACCTGCCAGGCAAGTGACACTTATGGTATACTAGCTTCTGCTCGGGGCGTTGCTCGCGTGGTACATCGACGAAACATAGCTTATGTGTTATTCTAATGTATAAACTATACTATTGTAAAGTTTCATTAAAATCCATGCAGTACTTTTTTACTAACAATTACACATCCCCATCCATCCATACAAACTTTCGCGTTCATAATATAAGTAAGACACGTTTTGTGATTTAAACAAACATGAATCAAATAAATCTAATTAATTAAAAGTTGGAAAATCTTAAGAGTATCGTCTGGGGAAATCAGAATCTTCTACCAAGTTGCAATTTGAGAAGTGGATGTCAGTTTCATAGGATTTTTATCTTAGCTTGAGTTGCTGACAAGAGAGTTGCTACTTCGGCGAAGTGTAATTTAATTTTCTGTTTGTGAGTTATTTATTTACTTTATATTGCAAAAAAAATAAGGTTAAATTGGAATAAGAGTTTTAAGAATTCTCTGCATATTAATCTTGGACGATTTTAGGAACATGCATATATTGTAAAAGTGCAACTAGATAAGCTATACAGAGATTTAATTAACTGATAAACAGACATTTTCAAAAACAAGACAAGGAAACGAGTTTAATCAAATTTTTTCTACAAAGTCCCATGTTGGTCTGGGACTTAAAAAGAATGTGCTAACTGTGGTTCTTGTCTGACATGTCGTAAAAGGCGACTAGTGGTATATCGGGTTTTGGGTGTGTAATTCATCTAACCCAGCCCGGCTTTATTTTTGGCTAATTGTGGTTGAAGGGACATTTTGCCCCTTTGACTCTGCCTACCCCTTCGGGTATTATGGGCGTGATGTTATGTATGTACGTATATATGTATTTTTTACAAAAATCTTCAATCTACCCTACACCTTTAAAAGGAGTAGTTGCTTCGATCACATAAACAATTTATTGCGGACGCCTAAAACTATTTCACGGTTAAAAACTCGTTACTTACATTCCAGTTTGTATAAGGATTCTGTATTCCCCGTCAAGCCAACTTTCATCAGAAAAACTAGTTTCGGGCAAAGCTAACGAAAGATAAGGTGGGGACAAACATGATCCCGGAGGAAGTGTAATAACATCTATTAATCCAATCCCGGTTATCCTGCTTTGCGATCACGTTGCAACTTCATTTCGGGAGAGCTCGCGAGATTGCAACGCTCCCGGATAAATTGCATTCGTTTGCCGGTGCATTTTGGGATTTGCACCTATTGTTTTAAGGTTTGTTTTGGTTTGGATCCGATTGTCGTGAGGATGAAATGTGTCTTTGTTTGCGGCAGTTAGTCATGGATCTGGAAGTGTGGTGTTTTGTCATTGTTTAATTTAAAGTTTAGTTTTTGAATAACAGGGAAAGATAGATTGAATATACCTATAGGTTTTCCTAACCTTTTTCTAGTTCTATTTTTCAAGACCACGACTAATTGCAAGAATCTGAATTTTCCAATAATCTGACGAACCATTCAAACTTACCCATACATTAGAAGCTGTAATTCTTTGCCATTTGTGATCCATTGACATTGATAATAAACTCAAGTTAACAAACAAGTCTGCATCACAGATTAACTATATATTCTGCTAGTCTATCATTCTGTCCATCTTGAAATCTTATTCTTATAATTTATATGTACACAGTGAATATTATTATATACTTAGTAGTTATACTCTTGCTGTCTCTTGTTTGTGTTGCAAAATTCAAGATTCTTAACTTACGAACTTATCAAGTCATATAGTACGTACATTGGTTCCTAACTTCAATATCTGCAGAATATTCAATGAATCTCATTACTGAGATTCTGAGTATTGTACCGCTCGTCTACGCCAAATTTTCATACATATAGAAATGTATGAATAAATTGTTTACAATAATAGCACACCACTTCTCTAGATCCATACTAAGCTCCTGCGCAGTCGTCACGCGACATCGGCTAGACACAATAAAATATGCTTTATTGCCATAAATAAACATCAATTCACAAACGAAAAATACTGAAACTAATAAAAGCATTGTGTAATAGGTGGTATAAATAGTAAATGGGTAAATGACTCATCATGTCATTTTTATGGATTAACGGCGGACCCTTTAGATTTCGAGGTCCTAATTTTAGAAATTACTATTATAGCACTTGCTCGATTTTGAAGAACCATACATGACCCCCATATCCCCGAAGGGTGAGGCAGAGTCAAGGGGACAGCTGGCCCCTTTAACCACATTCAGCTAAAAATAAAACTGGACTGGGTTAGATGGAAAATTGTGAAAAAGTAGTGACAAGTAGCCAGTTTGTCGCCTACACAATCACATATCCAAAACCCGATGTGCCATTAGTCGCCTTTTACGACATGCTAGGCAAGAAACACAGTTGGCAATTTCTTTTTAAGTCCCAGACCAACACAGGACATTGAGCTGGGTTAGATGAAAAATGAAAAGAACCATCTTCTACTTATTTACCCAGATATCACTACTCTTGCCTTCAGTACATCTTACCCAAACGACAAAGGACGGAAGACCTAGTCGCTTAGACTTTAAATCAAGTCCCGGATTTAGCGAGGATTTTTAGATACAGCTGCTGACTATCATAACCCTTAAGGTATGTATGTATAGTTGCCATATTTAGAAGAATAAATAAATAAATATCCGACTACATTACATACATTGATCTGACTCCGAGGTAAGTGGCTTAAGCACTTGTGTTACGGATATCAGAATCAACAGTGGTATTACAAATATATACTTAAATATTGAATATTAACACCCAGACACAGAACAAACACAAGTATTCATCATACGAATATTTGTCCTGGGTGGGAATCGAACCCACAACTCTTGGCGCATGGGGCAGTCAAAAGAACCATGGTGACACATCTATAGTAATTTGCATGTGCAGGTTACCTCATTATACTGCTCTTCATTACCGAGGAAATAGGGGAGCGGACTAAAAAATTCTATTAAGTCCGTGAGTTAGAATATAAAAAAATATTTTACACGTATTTTTTCATTTATTTGTCAAACCAACACTGGCGAAGATACAGCGCGTTCAAATTGCGCGTGACGCCACACGTAGGTACAATTTTTACTTACAAGTGATGTCGCAAGCTCCCACTTCAAAACTGATGCTCTTTATCTTTGTAATTTTTTGTTAACTTGATAAAGCGAAAAATATGTATCTTGTATTTTTGTATAATCTAACTGATAGACTAAATACAATGGTAGTTTTTTGACCTAGTATTGCCCCCTACTACGACAGGCCCGTTGGTCGAGTGGTCAGAGACCTGGACACGAAACCAAGGGTCGCGGGTTCGAATTACGCTAGGGGCAAATGTTTCGTATGATAAACATGGACATTTGTACTTGAGTCATGGATGTTTATAAACGTATTTAAGTATGTCTTTCCGTTCACCTAGTATCCATAGCACAAGCATAAGCTTAGTTTGGGCCTAGGGAATTGGTGTGCCAGTCTGAAGAATTCATTATTTATTTATTGTGTTAATACGTAGGTACTTAAGTTCGATGTAAGGCACGTGTCCTTACCACTGAGCCACCACCACTCCATTGTGTTTAAAACTTCGACTTTTAACCCCAGCACTGTTTCATCGACCGAATTTCCTCTTATTGTTCGCTTCCTTTGCCCTCCGGTTCAGCTGATCGATTTCTATTCTTTGCTCTAATACGTTTTTAACCGATTAAAACGTAATGCATAGCGTGCTCTCGTCGTTTATTAACGATTGTATTTATTTTTTTATTTAGAATTTTTTTTTTTTTAATTAGAATAAAAAAACTGGATCAGCTCTTTCTTGTGGCCGCCCGTGGTCGGTCTGTTGCAGGTTTATTGAGCGTCTCGCTGAATCAACTTTCTTGAAGTAGAAATAGAGAAATAGTGAGGTGTGTAAGGATCGTGCCATATGGCGTTCGGTTCTCTCTGCCTACCCTGCTAGGGAAGTGGCGTGAAGTTTAGTTAGAAATAGATATTCTTTATCTTTTCTTAGGGTTTCAACTTAGAAGTACCCTTCATTACAGCAGTCGTGAAAACGTTACAGATATTTGCGATTGATTTATACACGTCGTCTAAATTCTATCATATTCATTATGCGGAATATATTATTTTACTAATACGAGTTAGCCACTTGTCACTACTTTTTCACAATTTTCCATCTAACCCAGCCCAGTTTTGTTCTTGGCTGAATGTGGTTAAAGGGGCCTGCTGCTCTTTTGACTCTGCCTACCCCATCGGGGATTATAGGCGTGATGTTATGTATATATGTATATATTTTACTAATCCCACAAGTTACGTAAAAACATTCAGTCGAATTGAGAACCTCCTCCTTTTTTGGAAGTCGGTTAAAAAAACCTTTCGCATGCAATGATACGACAAACAAAGCTTACATACTTTATAAACGTCTCACTGGGAGTCGGTCTTCTATACTAACATTCTCAGTATTGTCAGTGGACATTTCCAACGTTTCACATAAAAACAAACTGCCATACATGACGCCTGGTATTTGAATTCGAAATGTGCATTACAATGAACAAATGGCGCGGAATGCGATCCGAGTGCAGCTGTTACTATGCAAATATGGAGTGCATAAGGCGACAGTCAGTAAGGGACATTATCGTTTCCACATATTTTAGATTCGATAGTCGTTTTTTGGGTAAAATTTAGTTTCCTGGAGTTTTAAGATTTGTGAATTTTGATTTTGATTTTGAAAGGCAGGCCAAATGATTATGTGTGCTGTGATCATTTACCATTACGTCACCAGTAAGAAAGAAAGAAATGTGTTTATTAACACACACACAATTGTCACATGAGAAAAATATTTAAAATTACAGATTATCATAAAAAAAGAGTGAATTGTGTAGTGCATACCTAAAAGGTCTCCGGTCAGCATAATGTCGCGGCGGCGTGCGCTAAGCTCACCGCGACGCTGCGCTGGTTTTCAGCGGATGCCTTAAAATCGGGGCGTTAAGTGCTGCCCAAACACACCTATCATTAATTTTTAAAATATCTAAACAAATTAATTTGAATATAACGAAAAAAAATGTAGTATGCTAGCCAGCTATTCTTGCCACCAGTCATAAAAAAAGAAATTAACCGCTCCAATATTTTGGGACGTCAAAAAAAAAATACACTTCCCTCTTTCTTACCGGGCACTTTGGGCATGTATCCAGGGCCACCATTTTTGTGTAAATAAAGTATATTAGCTATTTAAGGTAAGAAAAAAAAAACATTCTGTCTAAATAAGGTACGATTTATCTTACTTTGTCGTTTTGCTTAAAAATATTTTTTGCATTACTTTAAGCAACTTTTAACAGGTAATTATCACTGCTGATCAACCTCAGAAACTGTCGTAAAATTTTTCACAAATATTCTTACAATCGGAACCAAGGTTTTTTTTTGTGTATTGGATTTATTCCAGAGAAATCTGCAAAATAAAGTATATTAGCAAACTTTATTTTTCTTATAAAGTATAGAGTACAATTGCCCTAAATAACGTACAATACTTTATAATAAAGTACGGTTGGCAACCCTAGTATAGAGGGCCCCTAGTTCTAGATTACCGTTGGATCATCGATATTTATTACCCACAAACAATTTACTAATGTACCCAGACGGCCCTACCAAGAAATTACCACAATGACCATAACCAACTATCATCATCATCTTCCTAGCGTTATGTCCCGTGCTTAGACGGGGTCCGCTCAGACCATGATCCGGGATTTAGCGAGTCTGGTAATTACATTGAAGCGACTGCCGATCTGACCTTCGAACCCTAAGATAGGGGAACCAGACAATTTTTGGATCATGGTTACAAATTCAAAATTGTTTGAATTTGCAGGTTTCATCACGATGTTTTACCTCACCGTCGAGCTAGTGGTATAAATATGTACATGGATTTTTTAAAATCTAGAGGTACATGCCCGGGTTTGAACCCGCACTCCTCGGTTAAGAGGCGCGTGTCCTTACCATTGAGCTACCACCGCTCAATGACCATAACCAACTATGTAGTAAGCTATTGCGGTGGACCGTCCGGTCGTCAAACGCAACGCAAACGCAAACCGTCGCGTTTTAACGCGGCTTAACGTGGCTTAACGCGAGTTTAACGCGGAATGGGCGAGTTGTTTTGCTTTATATTTAACTTGCGGCCGTAAACATGGAACTAGCAGGCCGAAAGCCGACCGCGATATAGCACGCGTGTGCTGCAGGGCTGCCTATCGCCTTTAAGAAACGTATTTTTTTACAAATAAAAAAAAAATAACAAAATTTTTGACGCTGTTCGTCAGCGCGTATTTCTTATGCTGTTTCTTCTAAGGTTAAAACTAAACTTAATATGGAAATGTAGCAACTTTTTAAAAACATGGAAATAAAATAATATCAAGATGAAAAGAAGTAGTAGATAATTAAAAAATTGCTCGTTATTAATTAATCAAAACTTAGATCATTTGGTTACCATCGGTTACAATGACTTTCGGCTACTAATGCCATTAAGACTTTTTCTAAAATCAAAACTTAAAATTTGTAAAACCTGCTTGACATTATACAATATTAAAATTGTGAAATCTGCATGAGATTATAAACAATATTGCGTAATAGCTAGGTAGCTTAAGACACTTGTATAAAAAAAAACCATAACTATGCGATACGACATGTACAGACGGCAGCACATCAGGCAATACATTTTTGTTGCGAAACAGCCCTTATCACAACGGCATAAGACTCCGCAGTGTTTAGCCTCAAGTGCTGTTGTGTGTACCTAATGATGTTCATGCGCGCTCTCTACTACTGTATACTTTGCTGGATTTTGTTACGATTATAATAATTTATTAAAAAAAATTTTTTTTTTAAGTCGGTTAAAAAGTCACACCCCTGCCCGCCCTGCACACGCCTCACGATCCAAGGAACTTTATAGTTTCATTACATTGGCTTCTCACTTTGTGATACATTTTAGCTCTTCCTCGACTCTACTCCCTAAACATAAGGACGAGATTGGCGTACCAACTACAAGCTATACCGTAAAAGTGTTCGAGTAACGATTTGTTACAGCGCTGGAAGGCGTTTTGGGAAAGCAGGATTTATTCGTTTTAAAGGCGTGTAAACACACTGGCGAAATGTCTCTTAAGCTTCGGAGACAGGTCGCTTAATAGAGCTGTATTAATACATGGAATAAGGCAACTCCTGATACCCATCACAAATTAAACTAGTAATAAATCTATACACAACCATGATCCAAAAATTGTCTGGTTCCCCTGCCTTAGGGTTACGAAGGTCAGATCGGCAGTCGCTTCAATGTAATTCCCAGACTCGCTAAATCCTGGATCATGGTCTAAGCGAACCCGATCTAAACACGGGACATAACGCTAGGAAAGATGAATAAATCTATACTTACTAATACACTAGCAGCATCCCGCGGTTTCACCCGCGTAGTTCCCGTTCCCGTGGGAATACGGGGATAAAATATAGCCTATGTTACTTGCTGATAAAGTAGCTTTCCATTGGTGAAAGAATTATTCAAATCGGTTCAGTAGTTTAGGAGCATATTCAATACAAATAAACAATCAAATCTTTTCTCTTAATAATATTACTATAGATAAAGAAGATTTTGTTTGTTTGGTTGAACGCGTTAATCTCAGGAACTACTGGTCCGAATAGTTTTTTTTTTGTATTGAATACTCCATTTATCGAGAAAGGCTATGTAACATAACCCTGCGGCACATTAACTATAAACGCAGGAGAAACAAACGACCCGTCAAAATTAAATGTTTTTTGACTGGCCCGTTGGTCGAGTGGTTAGAGACCCTGGCCACGAAACTAAGGGTCGCGGGTTCGAATCCCGCTAGGGGCAAATGTTTCGTGTGATGAACATGGACATTTGTACTCGAGTCATGGATGTTTATAAACGTATTTAAGTATGTTTATCCATTCACCTAGTATCCATAGCACAAGCATAAGCTTAGTTTGGAACTAGGGAATTGGTGTGTCAGTCTGGAAAATTTATAAAAATTTTATTTATTTATTTTATTTATTTTTATGACAAATCATCTTTCTAGCGTTATGTCCCGTGCTTATACGGGGTCCGCTTAGACCATGATCCAGGATTTAGCGAGTCTGGTAATTACATTGAAGCGACTGCCGGTCTGACCTTTGTAACCCTAAGATAGGGGAACCAGACAATTTTTGGATCATGGTTACAAATCCAAAGTTGTTTGAATTTGCACGTTTCATCACGATGTTTTCCTTCACCGTCGAGCTAGTGGTTTAAATACGTACATAGACTTGAAAAATCCAGAGGTACGTGCCCGGGTTTGAACCCGCACTCCTCGGTTAAGAGGTGCATGTCCTTACCATTGAGCTACCACCGTTTTATGACAAATAAAAGCTATAAATGGATGAATGCGTCATAACATAATACTCAAATATTTATCGCATATATCTGACCTTGAAAAATAGCTATTCGACCTTCACACTCCTTCGAAAAGGATGCCGGACAGACTAAAATGAGGTTTTCCCCCACCAAACCAGTTATGTTAAACAATTATGTAAGTGTATGTCGTTCCAGTTGAGTGCAGGGTAGCCTGGGTCGCTTGTTGGCAGCGCGCTACTGGTACCGTACTGTCTGATCTGAACCTAGGGTTACGTGGAGCCATAAGTTGAGAAACCCTGCTTTATAGGATCGGCAATGAGGGAGGGGGACACCAAGCGCCTAGGCTACGGTGATCGCTTGTCATCTGGCTACTAGTTGGCCTTCTTGATAAGAAACAGCTTTGCGTCGAGCGCCAAGACAAATAGGTTACAATGTTTTTGACATTTGCGTGATATTTTTAATGGCTAAATAGGCATAAAATCTAAATTTATATGCCACTACGTTATGTAACCACCTTTTTAACTTGTTTGACTGGCTCGATGGCGCATTCGGTAGTAATCCTGCCCCATGCACCAAGAGTTGAGGGTTCGATCCCCACCCAGGACAAATATTCGTGTGATAAATACTTGTGTTTGTTCTGTGTTTGGGTGTTAATATTTAGTATTAAAGTATATATTTGTAATACCACTGTTGTTTCTGATATCTGTAACACAAGTGCTTAAGCTACTTAACACGGAGTCAGATCAATATATGTGATGTAGTCAAAATTTATTATCATTGTTATTTATTATCAGACGACCTATCAGTTAATATGCCAATTTAATACTGATTTATTTAAATCAGCTAAGTCTGTCTGCATTTTCGGACAATTTCAGGAGATTCTTTGGACGAGTCGACGAAGCTGACTCTTGAAGGAGACTATTAAAACTTTTTAAAACCGTCCATTGAAGGAAGCCAACGCTGCGAATACTTGCCGTCGCGAACGAGGCTGCCCCAACTTGGGCAGTTAGCAGCCGATCCGCGACCCCTCCACAAATAACCTGGAAGCACTTTTACGACTACTCTGGGGGTGTTTCGGGGTTTCGGCGGTCGAAATGGTGTTTAAGATAAAAAAAAACATTTTCAGTTGGGTCCTAAGAACAGGTACCGCCTTAGCGGGCTGGTCCTCTCTGATCTGGTTTGGCAAAGCTAAATGCTTGCGGTTTTTTATGTTTGACAAGTAAACACTTGGACATGGTTCAAAGTAAAATTTGACCTTTAGTATTTTCGAACCACTGGCAGAATCATACTTTATGGTCAAATCTTTTATGAAACCATAATTTAAAAAAATATATATTTTACTGTTATTATATTTTCAATATAATTTGAGATTAGGTACATTGTTCTCTAATCTGAGAATATAATTAAAAAAAAAATTGTTAAGTTTTGCGGTTTTTTTAACACATTTTGATGCAAACAAAATAATAACGGAAAACAAAAAATATATATTTTACATGTTATCCAAGTAAACATATAAAAATGATAAAACAGTCATTGTTAATTTTGGCTTGCTAACTACAATCCGGCTATAATTCTGGGTAACTGGGCACCAAGCCCATTATAAAACACACACTACTTTAATTGCCTATAAAATTAATTCATGACCCAGAATAATGTCTTTAGGAAAACAAATAGCGATTTTCGGAAGTTCGCCAGGCAAATTATTCATAGCACATCAAAGTCTGTGTGAGTATTTAAAAAAAATTAATATTCATAAGCATACGCTAATATTCTGCAAAACTAGTGCAAAATGCTTTCACCTTGTCTTTGAATTAGTATAAACAAAGAATATTACGTTTCAATCCGATGAATAAGTAGAATGAGAATTCAAGAAAGTATATACTATATCTATCTATACTTATAATAAATCTGTAGAGAGGTCAATTCTGTACATGAAATATATTTTCAAAATAACTATCAGGGGGTGATTAGTAATCGATACTGATGCCAAAAATGCAATCAGTAAAATTTTTGTCTGTCTGTCTGTCTGTATGTTCCTTATAGAAACAAAAACTACTCAACTGATTTTAACGAAACTTGGTACAATTATTCTTCATACTCCTGGGCAGGTTATAGTATACTTTTCATCACGCTACAATCAATAGGAGCAGAGTAGTGAAGGGAAATGTTGGGAAAACGGGAGAAGTTACTCAATTTTTTAAGCTTCCGTCGCGTGTGCAGCCTCAATGGTTAAAGTTACATAGAAATCATGTATGACGGAAATAGTCTTTATAATATTAACCATAAACGCGGGTGACACCGCTGGCACAGCTAGTAAATTATAAAAACGTTTGTGTATTATATTACTTTTAGTGACATTATATACATTCTCTATTTTTTTTGACTACATATCACATTTATTGATCTGACTCCGAGGTAAGTAGCTTAACCACTTGTGTTACGGATATCAGAATCAACAGTGGAATTACTAATATATTATACTTAAATATTAGATATTAACACCCAGACACAGAACAAACACAAGTATTCATCATACGAATGTTTGTCCTGGGTGGGGATCGAACCTACAAGTCTTGGCGCATGGGGCAGGGTCACTACCGAATGAGCCATCAAGCCAGTCAAATATACATATGACCTTGTTCATCACATGATCGTCTGCCCTAATGAGGATTCGAACCCCCGGATCTTGGTATCCTAAGCCAGGACCTAACCAATGAACTTATAAAAAAAAGAAATTCTCCTGACTGACACACTAATTCCCTAGTCCCAAACTACTGTGCTTGTGCTATGGATACTAGGTGAACGGACAGACATAGTTAAATATGTTTATAAACATCCATGACTCGAGTACCAATGACCATGTTCATCACAAGAAACATTTGCCCCTAGCGGGATTCGAACCTGTGACCCTCAGTTTCGAGGCCAGGGTCTCTAACCAGTCGACCAACGGGCCCGTCATATAGATGGTTACGTAGAAGCATGTCTGGTCAGTCACATACATTTTAGATTTCGTATAGACTTGACACAGACAGATGTTGCTACAGGCATCATTTAGACTGATTGAGAGATATAAATACCGAATAAAAACGTTATTATTTCACTTTAAAAAATGCTTTTTTCGTAAAATAAGTTATTTAGGTCATTCCTTAGATAATTTATTATTAAATTTAGGTGAAAAACATGATTATAAAATATTTTCTTCTGAAACAAACCAAAATAATCTTTGTTTTAAAACCATTAATTTTACACAGATGGCGTATTATTACTAAGAAATAACTAACCTGTGCTTGTAGCGGCATCTTGTATTATTCTTAACAAACAGACTAAACTTTGCTGTAGTTCCAATTACTCACCACTGTCGCTGTTCTTGCGCGAGTTATAGCAGTAACTTTTCAAGTATGGGCAGTGACCCTCTGTTGTACGTAGTATATTATTACTCTGTGGTAGAAGTTACTATTTCCTATAAAACCATTTTCCGAATAATAAAACTCTCACACAAAATAATAATACAACAGCGAAACGTAAAACAGACTCCAGAGACTCTACGATGGACGTTCACAGCATTTTGTAGAGAAAAATAAAAAGCTGCATCCAAGAAAAACATCGCTGCGAAATGTTCAAAGGGTTAGAGTTGCTTTGTCTCTACACTGAGCAGCTGCTCTACATTCTGCTCTACAATGCAATGTTCCGAGATCGCGAGCATCTGTCTCTAGAAAATGCATTTTCAAGTTGCTCTTGTTGATCCCGAGTTTGTTTCATAGTGAAGGAGGTCCATTTTGGTGACAATAGATCTGCCATATGTTATCTATCATACAGCTTTAGCCAATCAAAATATTGATTAATAGTAATCATGATCCATTTACTGGTTGTCTAAGGGTTACGAAGGTCAGACCGGAGGCCAGAGTGTAAATCCTGGATCAAGGACTTCTTGAATTGGGCGAGGATTTATTTTGGGTGTCAATTGACATTTTGTAAGTGGCTAATCATCACTGACGTGTTTCTGAAACTACTCGAATTGTTTATGCTCGATTGCTGTTATTTTGAGCTGAATTCATAGCAATAAGGGTTTTCAAAAATACAAAAACCGCCAGATGGCACGGGGGAGTCTCGTGGTCTTATCACTGTCAATATTGGCTCCTTGTTGACAGCATGTCAGTTTGGTCTGACAACTAACCAATGAGGAGGGTGACAAGACTGCAAGTCACAGTTGCGCCATCTTTTGGATGTTTTAATTCAAAAAATCCTCATTGTATAAGCTAATTTATATGGTGTTACGAATATTCAGTATTTAATCGTATATTAATATTTAATATATTCGGAAATATTGTAATTTTTATATATATAAAATGATTTGTCCTGAATGACTGACTGACGGATCAACGCACAGACGAAACCGCTGATCGTAACGCCCTAACTTGGAGGGTGTGTTATTTGTATGACGTAGACATCCGATGAGAAAGGATTTTCAGCAATTCTACCCTTGTGGGAATGAAAAAGGGGAGCAAAGTTTGTATGGTACAACGTGATTCCTTGGTCCGATCTACTTAAAATTTTGAATAAACATTCTTTAACAGAATTGACTTTTACGCAGACGGAGTCGTGGGGAAAAGGTAGTTAACCTATAAATTAATTATGTATTTTTCTTTAATTTCAGAGTTGAAGATGAGCCTACATCGCCAGTGACAAAGTCAAAGTGAGTACATTAACATATTGTAACTTAAAAAATTTGTGGGTTCGAGGCATTGACCGTGCAACAAAAGGCCGCAGGTCCGAACCTAGCCTATGTGTTGTATATAAATAATAAATTCTCCAGACTGACACACCAATTCCCTAGTTCCAATATAAGCTTATGCTCGTGCTATGGATACTAGGTGAACGGATAGACATAATTAAATACGTTTATAAACGTATTTTAATTATAATGATATCCATAAATTAAGTGAAAAGTAAATTGAATCAACTATTATAAATGAAATTATTTGATCGTAAATTGTATGTTATTAAGTATTGCATGTTATTAAAGAATGAGCCATAGATATAGGAGTAGTCAAAAAATTTTAAATCTATCGAATCAGCCAACTGTGTTTCTTGCCTAGCATGTCGTAAAAGGCGACTAATGGTATATCGGGTTTTGGGTATGTGATTGAGTAGGCGAGGAGCTAGCCACTTGTCACTACTTTTTCACAATTTTCCATCTAACCCAGCCTAATTTTGTTTTTGGCTGAATGTGGTTAAAGGGGCCTGCTGCCCGTTTGACACTGCCTACCCCTTCGGAGATTACGTGATAAGTTATGTTGTGTTTGTATCCCTAGAAATCTCTCTGACACATGCATTAGGGTGGCTTCACGCTGTAGTATAACAGACACGCGGAGTCCTTCTTTTTTACTAGTCCGTGGCTCCGAGCGTCATGCCCGCTATCTACTAAGAGGTAGGCAACGTCTAAAGAGCAATAAGTTTCTAACACATTTACCCAAGGAGTTGGGTTAGATGGAAGATGTCGACAAGTGGCCAGCACGTCGTGTACATGATCACAAACCAATATAAAAATACACAATTTTGGTCTATTCATTGGTTAACTATAGACTGTTCTGGGTGTTTCAATTTATTGGTGCAGATTTATACCTACTTACAAAAGTGTCTTCATAAAAACACTTGAACACTCGAACACAATTCTAGTTAGTTTTTGTCGCGGAATCCGGTCAAGATATTAATTTGCCAACATAATTAACGAGCTAATTGAACTTGTACTGGCTTCGTCCTCATTCGGCCACAACAAGCGGCTAATTGCGAACGTGTCGAGGCGTCATTGTGCCTTATTACAAGTGATTAAGGTTCCAATTGGCGCGATGCAGAGACGGCGGCAAAAGCATCGTAGACGGTCAGTTTTATTTGATTTTTTTTGAAGAACGATTTTGCGTCTCTTTCGTTTTTCGTGTATCTGAAAAGGATAGATGTGATTGAGCGTTTCATTGTATTGACATAGGCGAGTGATAATTTCGTGGCTTTTCCTAAATATCTGTGCTAGATTTCTAGATAACGACTTTCCGGATTTAATATAGACGTATTTCATCTAATAGCAACCATTTTGCTAATTTAAACTACTAAAATATGTGGAAACACGTCAGGTTAATAAGTACATTGTTCGCTAAACATATGTATATTTTTTTTTACCTTTCAAAATAGCTCCACCGGCAAGCGATTCGCGTTATAATGAAATATTAGACAACATCACGGATACATTGATTTAATTCTAAAGTATTTTGGAAATCAGAATTAACAAAAATGCCACAAACCCTAGCAAATACTGACATCGTTTATCAACTTACTATTTATCCTGGTTTCGGACCCGCTCCCCTTACATTCGACGCGTCTGACTGAACTATGGCGCCAACGAGGTTATCAACAAAGTTATTAATAAATAGATTTATTTGTAACCCCACTGGCGTATAAGCTAAGTTCAGATTACATTTACAAATGTAATCAAAGTTTATTAAGGCTTAAGGAGGATAGTTAGCTGAATATAAGACTCACAAGAGTTTTAATATGTCTAGATGTATAAAGAACTAGTATTTATTATAAATCTGACCGTCTGACTGACCCAACCCAGTTTTATTTTTGGCTGAATGTGGTGCCCCTTTGTCTCTGCCTACCCCTACGGGGATTATGGGCGTGATGTTATGTATGTACTTACTTACCTATTAATTAAAAATCACTCGTGTTGTATTAATGTATAATAACTACTTATTAAAATTAATCTTAGTTAATGAGAAAAGGTACCTACTAAATGTAAGTATATCAAGTAAAACTGTCGACTATTACAATTATATGTAGGGTACGGTTTGAATAGTCACCTAATGGTGAAAGTAATTACGCCATGTTTTTAAGAAAGATGATTAATGTAACATTTAATAAGAATTCAAATGTAACTAATTATGTTATATTTGATTGCTCTACTCGAGTTATATAATTCAAATGTTAATTACATGTTAAATATAAAATCGACTGTGAATTAACTTTGCAAAACAATGACGTGACGTCATTCTGTAACTCAAATATAATACTTAGGTAAATATAAAATAAAAATAAGTACGTATTTTTATTTAAATGAGGATTTTTGTTAACTTTATTTAAACAAATTACGTCTTAAATTGGCCCGCCCTCTTGACTGCCTACCCCTTAGGGGATTTCGGGCGTGATAATATTTGTACGTAAGTATGTTACCGTATTATCAATACGGTAACTTTCAATACTAACAGATGAATGAAAATTCCATGTTGGCCTGAGAATTAAAAACATTGTGCCAACTGTGTTCCTTACCGAGCATGTGGTATAAGTAAACTTTAAAGATAACGGAACACCACCAACCAAATACCTCTTATTTTATGGAACCCCATATCAAATGATTACAAATAAAC
The DNA here is from genome assembly GCA_951394215.1 of Glyphodes perspectalis. Taxonomy (NCBI): domain Eukaryota; kingdom Metazoa; phylum Arthropoda; class Insecta; order Lepidoptera; family Crambidae; genus Glyphodes; species Glyphodes perspectalis. The sequence continues at coordinate 12,910,493 of OX596218.1, read as the reverse complement.
ACTGAAATTTATTTAAGAACATTTTTTTTAAGCAATTCGTAGTATAATTGATACCGTGGTATTATTATTTAACAGCTAATAATAAATTATTTTGGCGAAACCCTGATGACTATTCTACAGAACTCACTTTAGGAATCACTGCCTTAGAAGATTGCGGGCTTATTACTAGATGATAGGCAAGGAACATTATTGGTACATTATTTTTAGATCCCAGTAGCGGTGGTAGCTCAATGGTAAGGGCACGCGCCTCTTAACCGAGGAGTGCGGGTTCAAACCCGGGCATGTACCTCTAACTAACTAACTAAACTTCACGCCAATGCACAATGTACCTCTAGATTTTTCAAATCTATGTACATATTTATACCACTAGCTCGACGGTGAGGAAAAACATCGTGATGAAAGAAACCTGCAAATTCAAACAACTTTGAATTCGTAACCATGATCCAAAAATTGTCTGGTTCCCCTATCTTAGGGTTACGAAGGTCAGATCGGCATTCGCTTCAATGTTGGCTAAATTGGTTGGCTAAAAATGTTCGCTAAAATCCTGGATCATGGTCTAAGCGGACCCCGTCTAAGCACGGGACATAACGCTAGAAAGATGATGATATTTTTAAGTCCCAGATCAACACGAGACAAACATAATAACACCGTTCGCATAAAAGCTATTAATTATAATTAGACTAGCTGCTATGAATCATAATGGCGCTTAAATGACGCATCACTCTTTGTTCGGTGTAGTGACTCCGAAACACCTGGCGACGTCATCTCGCTCAAAAAAATTGTATTGACACATTGTTTTCAGATCTTATTCATTTTAGCTGTGCCAGCGGTGTCACCCGCGTTTATGGTTAATATTATAAAGACTATTTCCGTCATAAATGATTTCTGTGTAACTTTAACCATTAAGGCTGCACACGCGACGGAAGCTTAAAAAATGGAGTAACTTCTCCCGTTTTTCCAACATTTCCCTTCACTACTCTGCTCCTATTGATTGTAGCGTGATGAAAAGTATACTATAACCTGCCCAGGAGTATGAAGAATAATTGTACCAAGTTTCGTTAAAATCCGTCGACTAGTTTTTGTTTTTATAAGGGACATACAGACAGACAGACAGACAAAAATTTTACTGATTGCATTTTTGGCATCAGTATCAATCACTAATCACTCCCTGATAGTTATTTTGAAAATATATTTCATGTACAGAATTGACCTCTCTACAGATTTATTATAAGTATAGATAGCAGCGCCCCGCGGTTTCACCCAAGCAGTTGCCGTTCCCGCAGGAATACTGGGATAAAACATAGCCTATATTACTCGCTGATAAAGTAGCTTTCCATTGGTGAAAGAATTTTTTAAATCGGTCCTGTCGTTTCAGAGCCTATTCAATACAAACAAACAATCAAATCGTTCCTCTTTTATAAGATTAGTGTAGATTGGTTGAATTAGATCATCGGCGACCTTCTTACCGATTTGTTACAGACGATATATTTGTTAGGTACCTACTCTGTGCATCATATATGATACATATTGAATATTCATACCACTGTTCTGATACCCGTAACACAAGTGCTTAAGCTACTTACCTCGGAGTCAGATCAATGTGTGTGATGTAGTCGGATATTTATTTATTTAATAGTATAATATATGGAATTGAGATTAGATGTGGTATAATGCGTACATTCATTTATTGAGAGTAGAGGTTCAGAAACTATTAAGTATATTTGAGTTTTAGACCTTTTTTCCATAACATAAGTACCTATACTACTTTGGAATCAAATCAAGTGATGTTGTCTGTTATTAATATTTATTTATTTGTAATAATTACATAGGGTAGTCCCATGTTGGTATGGGACTCCGTAATGTGCCAACCAACCGTGTTTCTTGCCTGCATGTCGTAAAAGGCGATAAATGGTGTATTGGTTTGTGATTATGTAGGCGATGAGCTGGTCACTCGGCTTCTCGTAATTTTCCATATTACTTAATATCTACTTAATCTCCCAAATAACCTTAAGCTAAAGCTTTACTTGAAGTTTAATTTGGTTTGATGAGTTTTTCCTCTCTGTTGTCTGCCTAACTCTTCAGGGGTTTCGGGCGTCATGATATGTATTTACCTACATAGGGTACGATTCATAGTTGCAGTTGCATCCTCATTCCTAGCACGGCCGAAGTCCTTGGCATTTAAACAATATTAAGTTCCATGTCGGTGCATTATTACCGGCCCAGGCGGCAGTCACGCTACGGGCTCCCACACGCGACTCGCAATATGAAGGGTGCTTGGATATTTTATTAATAATAATGGATTCTTCACACTGGTACACCGATTTCCTAACTCCAAATAAGCATTTATACTTGTACGATACTCAGCCATAAATCTTCTTAGCTTATTCTAGCACAATCCAAGAATAAGCGAGTGTGATTATTAATATTTGAAGGTTATACATTGAAGCGATTGTTTTTGCATCTTTTAGTTATGGGGACCAGACAAATTGGAATATAGTTTCACACCTATAGTTATTTAAATGGGCAAATTTCCAATTAATGTTTTCCGCCGTGGAAGTGATAATAGATTCGTACTTACAAAGATTTAAAAAAAAATCAGAGGTGTGCTGGGGTTGTTGATTCAAGGATACCTTTTAAAATAGGGGCGAATACAGTGGCGTAGCGTGGACTTACATAGATGTGGCGAAGTCGCATCAGCAAGGCTCATTTTCTTTCGTTCCCAAGATCTACCCAATAAATCTAGATAGATTAGATAATCTATCTTACCTAACATGCTTGCAAGTGGCCTCGCGAGGCACCTTCACGCCTAGCTACGCTTCTAGGCGTATCCATACCACTGGGCTATCTAGATCATCATCATCATCCTCTTGCCCTTCTCCCAGTTCATCTGGGGTTAGCGCAGCATGTCTTCCTTTTCCATACGTCCCGGTCAGCCGTCATCAAGCTATCCACTCCGATTTCACTCATATCATCTTTCACACAATCCATCCATCTCTTATTTGGCCTTCCTCTTCCTTTCCATCCACTAACATTCATACTCATCACTCTCTTTGTCACATATCCTTCCTCCCTTCTCATCACATGCCCATACCAAGATAAACGGTTTCCTCTCATCTTATCTACCACTGGTGCCACTTTCATACTTCCTCTTATATATTTATTGCTTATCTTGTCCATTCGCGTCACTCCACACATTCACCTTAACATTCTCATTTCCGCTGCATGCACTCGTCTTTCATCCGTCTTCTTCACGGCCCAACACTCCGATCCATACAGTAGGGCAGGTCATATTATGGTTCTGTAGATTTTGTCCTTAATCTGGGCTATTTAGATATAAAGTTTAATTCCTTTGCAGTGAAAAAAGCGGTTTCATCACGCCGCCCCAACAGAATGGCGGAGAAGAATCCCCGCCCCCGGAGAAGGAGCGCGCGGACCAAGAGGACACGGAGAAGAGTCACGCGGGGCCCGTGCCGCACCGCGCGGGGCCCAACCACGACCTCTACGCCATCCCTGTGAAGCTGCGCCCCAAGAAGGAGCCCCCGCTGCCGCCCGGCTGGGAGAAGCATGAGGGTGAGTTGGGGTCGGTTGCCACTGGTAGCCAAGACACCTTGTTGGGGCTTACGACGGCACTTGGGGCGGTTAGAGACGTCGAGGCGATAGAGAGGATTATACAAGCGTACTCTTTCGCCCCTGACATCGTCAGTGGCAAATATGGAAGACTAGATGGTTTCAGTCGCTCAGAGTTCGGTATAACACACGTCGCTCCCCGACGAGAGGTATACCTATCCATGAGAATTTTCCTTCGAAGAAAAAAAATGGTAACCAAGACAAGGTGACCCCTGCTTTCCTCCTACTATAGTAAGGAGTTAGATATTCATTGTAACACTGCATTGCTTTATTATTAGTTTAGTTTTTTTTAAATTATTTATTGAAATATTAGCTTTCTGCATCCCTCTTCATATAAACTTTAACTGTGCCAAATCTCATACTCCTCCGTTCGCGGAATTCTCATAAAAAGGGGTACAAGATTTTTGCTTCACGTATTAATATATAGATTTATAACTCATGTAAACCCAATTTTCAGACAACGACGGCCCCTACTACTGGCACATAAAAAGTGGCACGATCCAACGGGAGATCCCCATGATGCCTCCCGTGGAAGCGAAGGAGTCCCGCATCTCCATGGTGCGGGACTGCTCGGCGCTGTCGGAGGCCGGGAAGTACGACGGGCCCATGACCACGTCCGTCACCAGGAGCACCACTAGTGGAGCCCTTGACCACGTCGATCATGACCACGAGAGGAAGAGGAGGGAGGAGATGTCTTACAAGTGAGTTGCGACTGTTGTTCTAAGAAATGCTTTAACAATAATAATGGAGGAATTTTAAATACTTAGTACTTAACTACATACATACATACATAACATCACGCCCATAATCCCCGAAGGGGTAGGCTGAGTCAAAGGGGCAGCAAGCCCCTTCAACCACATTCAGCCAAAAATAGAGCCGGGCTGGGTTAGATGGAAAATTGTGAAAAAGCAGTGACAAGCGGCTAACCTGTCGCCTACACAATCACACACCCAAAACCCGATATACCATTAGTCGCCTTTTACGACATGCTAGGCAAGAACCACAGTTGGCACATTCTTTTTAAGTCCCTGACCAACATGGGACAGTGGGCTGGGTTGGATGGAAAGCTGTGAAAAAGGAGTGACAAGTGGCTAGCTCGTCGCCTACTTAGACACATACCCAAAAACCCGTAAACCGTTAGTCGCCTTTTGCGACATGCTAGGCAAGAACCACAGTTGGCACATTCTTTTTTTTTTTTGTCCCAGATCAACATGGGCCAAGTCCCAGACCAACATGGGACTTAACTCATATAAAAATATAATAAAATATTACATAAATAACACATAAAAGTCAAAATAATAATTTGAAAAGCCCCCGACCCGACTCAAAAATCCCCTACAAGGTTAAAAATAATAAAAGTATAAAAGTCAGTAACATTACTTAGTACATTACATACTTACAATATATTGTAATAATTTTGATTGCATTCGGCAGTTCGATGCTATTCCCATCGGACCCACCTGCCCACACCGATACGCTGGTGATTCCTACAGTTTGCGATCGCTTTAGTCACATCATACCTTAATGCTCTTCCTAGACGCCGCAGCTTCCCCGCCCGCCCCGAGCCGGACAACGGGCGCGCAGTGCGCTTCTTCGTGCGCTCACTCGGCTGGGTGGAGATCTCCGAGGCGGACCTCACCCCCGAGCGGTCCAGCCGCGCCGTCAACAAGTGCATTGTGGACCTGAGCCTGGGCCGCAACGACCTGCTCGACCAAGTCGGCCGCTGGGGTGACGTGAGTGTCTTTTGCTAGCATAATGAGGATTCTTAGTTTAAGTATTGTCTTTTCCCATCTGCCCCATTATGGGGTTCAATGGGACTGTATTTTCACCATTACCTTTTCGAGGTCAATGGAAAAATTATTCTCGTCTGTCAATTTAGGTAGATATGACAATTTAATTCCCATCTGCCACAAGTTATGAAATGAGGATAGGTACAGGCCTACTTCATTAGACTTATTAGGTGGGAGATGTCTCGTCCCCAATCCACAAGATAATCTTTTCGGAATTATATGGGGCAAGATAAAGGGTGTTTCATCTGACCCCTATTGTCCAGATTAAATTACTAAAGAGTTACTAGTAGTATATATAGAAATGTAGGTCCTTTAAGCAGAAAGCTTTCGGTTTTCTGAGGTCAAACACCCTGCTTATTATCTTTGGTGTCTGTGGGACGGTGCACGCGCATCACGTATTTCCTAATCTACAAAATAATATATTATCAAGATAGATGACATACCTAATAATCCAAGCTTCAATTAATTTCCAGGGTAAAGATCTCTTCATGGATCTGGACGATGGGGCCCTGAAGCTGATTGACCCTGAGAGCCTGACCACGCTGCATACACAGCCCATCCACACCATTCGCGTGTGGGGGGTCGGCAGAGACAACGGACGGTATGTTACGCAGAAGTATGACAGAGCTTAGATTAGTTGTACTTTAGAACGATATATGACATTTAAAAGCGAACTTAATTATGGATAGGTACATACAAACTTCTTTTAGCGCAGTTCCAGTATTGAGTTCTTATGTATTGTGAGAAGACTATGTGCCGATAAAATTGAAATAACTTACTTAGGTACATACTACACATCCAAATAATTATATTACCATATTGATTTATATACGCATTATATCTATGTATAATTATGAGATTATGTTATATTATATGGAAATCATAGAGAAGATGTTATATGATAATGATATACTAATCGTTAAAATAATAAAACTTGCTTCTAAAACCAACTTGGCTAGCTCTTTAGGTAATGCAGCTAACATATCGTATCTGTACTTGCATATGCCATTTGTAAGTTAGGTATATATTGATATTACGTCCCACTCTAAGTATAATCAATTCTCATGTGCTAGATTACCCAACAAAAAACGCTCAGTTATTACATAACATGTACCTAGTTATAATTTACAAAAAAAAAATTACTAAAGAAAAACATTTATTTTCCCTACTATCTGCAATCTTGGAACAGTGAAAGGTATGGAGAAATTATAGACATCTTATAAAAAAACGAAAACAAAACTTTGCTTGCCTCAATCACTTTTTAGTTTTGAGTGAAAATGCTTATCCATTTTACACCTAACCAGCAAATTTTGTCTATAATTTGATCATTTTAGTGCCATAAAAATGCCACAATGCAGTTTAAAATTTATTTTATTCGTTATAGGCAGTTTGTGCTAAGTAATCTATTTTTTTAAATCAATATATACTGTGTTTTGGCATTTTTCGTATTTCTCATTAGAACTTAGTCTGTAGAAGATCACTTTCATCTAAAGACCACAACAACCACACCATTTAGAAGACATTACACCAAATTTAAATTAAAAAAAAAAATAACAAAACATATACATTGTATCCCTCAGAGTCCAAGATAATTAATAGACAAAATTTATATATGTAAGTATAGGATATTTTCACTGTCAACTAAACGCACGCAATTTTCAGGCCCAAAATAAGTAGAAATTATTTGATCAAGATAAAATAACGGCATTAAGACGCCAACACGTTCTAAAAGATTAGTCATTAAATTTTCAAATTTTTTTTTGCATATATTTGAACTAAACAAATTATAGTCAAGTTCCCGAAAAGAAAATCTGGATCTGAAAACCTCTCTTATTAATTTTTTTACGTAAGAAGTGTCAGTGAAAGAACACGAACAAAGACCTTCTTAACTAAAAATTGTTAAAAAAAAGCCAGCTCACGTTGCTAACTACTACTTACCCTCAAAATAAAAGAAAGAAAGAAATAAAATTTATTTATATTATTAGCACTACTTATAACTTAAAATAACAGTGATTGCCATACTTCTATTAGTCTTAAAACTCCTTCTCACGTCCACCTCCGATTGCAGGGACTTCGCGTACGTAGCGCGCGACCGCGCGACGCGCAAGCACATGTGCCACGTGTTCCGCTGCGAGGCGCCGGCGCGCAGCATCGCCAACGCGCTGCGCGACATCTGCAAGCGCATCATGATCGAGCGCTCGCTGCAGCCGCCGTCGCGGCCCACCGACCTGCCGGCTGCGCGCCGCCCGCGCCCCTTAGCAGGTACCGCTTAATCGCATACGATGCGTGGTTTGCGTATGATGCATATAGTTGGGTAAAATTGTTCC